>JAQIXA010000803.1:0-34057 GCA_034699045.1 Nanhermannia cf. coronata Gr-Ori-00579
TGAGAATTTTAGCTCGCTTTCGAAGATACTACCTAGCTATCGTAGCTCCATCAAGAAATTGAAATCATTACCTGGCGTTTTTAGCCACATCCCCTTAAGTATCAATTTTTTAAAAGCTATGATCTGTGACCATAATGTTAAACCTGTCTGTGGCTCGGATGGCAGAACTTATGATAATCAATGTCAACTTTCTCTAATCTCATGTCGTGAAGGTATTTTTCAAAAATTTGGGATTTTAGAATGAAATATTTGAACTATTTTTATACCAATTTCTAATTTTTAGCTAAGCATATTACGGTATCTCATCAAGGAACTTGTGGTAAGTTTAAATCAAATCCCAAATTACTGTTCAAATGCCATTTTATCAGATAAAAATTTACTAAAATTGAAAAAAAAACCAACCAAAATTCTCAATTTTTGTATTAATTTTGCCCTTTTTTAGAATCTGGAAATATTTGTGCTTCTCATACATGTCCACCAGCTGCAAATTGTCGTGAAAAAGATGGTCAAGCGATTTGTGAGTGTCCAATCTGTCAATCTGACTACGATCCTGTGTGTGGTGAAGACTATGTCTCATATCAAAATGAATGCCGACTCCGTTTAGAATCCTGTTTGTCTAATCGAGAAATCAAAACATTGTATCCTGGACTTTGTAGTAAGAAAAAATTAACATTTTTTGCCTATAATTAACTCCTTTTTGCATGGAAATGGAAGGAAATGTAATTAGGTCAAGTTTAATATATGAACATACGTGACTCAAATCTGAATTCTGACATAATTGCTGCATAACTCGTACATAAAACATTCATTTAGAAATTCCCAATTTTAGATTACGTTTCAGATTAATTCCCTTATTTCAGTCCAATTTCAAATACAAATTTTATTCATATTTTTTTATGTTTGTTTCAATATTTTACTTTTGTAACCAAAACCAAGTATTCAAATGAAATAAGATTTTCCAAAATTAAATAGGTATACCTATGTATTCTAAATCTTATCAAACTGATAAGCATGATAATTATAATTTCAGAAGCTGAGGAAACCACAAAACCTACACTAATTGTTGATTCTTTAGAGGTCAAATGTCAACAGACCTCCTGGGGCTGCTGTGACGATGGGTAATAGCAAAAATACATCAAAGTATTACAAAATTTAATTAAAATTTACATTAAAAGGGTGACCGAAGCACTAGGACCTAATCAAAGTGGATGTCCATCAAAAGGTAAAGATCAAACAAAAGTCAAAAATGTTCATTTTTAAAGGCTTTCTATACGAAATATCCGAGTTCTCGCCAAAATCTGCAACTAAAACTAAGGATTTAAGCTTGCTTATTCTGATAGATCTTTGTAAAAGTAAATGCCAGTATTAGGTATAAGTAATTTCAAGTCAAAGAAATGAATTGTACAATAAATTAAACAACTTATTTCGCAAATATACCTTTAAGTAAATGGTACAAATAAATAAATACCTATATGTATGTACAATGACTTAAACCGGAGTTGGCTAATGATGATTAATGCCTGTTCTAGTTTTTCATTTCACAAGTTTTGGTACTACTATGTATTCCATTTCATTTGCAGATTTGCAACTTAACATTTCTCAAAATAGTTAAATACTTAAATACACACTTTTAGCTTACTAGTACATACTTTAGGTATATATGGCATTGTATCAGTCTCTGTCAAAAACAAGCTGAGGAATTTCGGCCTAACCCGCAAAAATATTATTTTGCAAATCCAATAATTCAAGATTTTTCTCGCTCCATTTAAATACACTTAAAAGAAAGCCAGAGAAAGCAAAATTTCTAACCTATATTGTAATCTGAAAAATTGAATACCTATAATAAATAATTTTTTGCAATTTCAGCATCGGATTTATGCTCAAATGTTATGTGCAAATTCGGGGCTCGTTGTGAGAATGGAAATTGTGTTTGCCCACAGGTAGCTCGACTATATTGATCAAAATATGATTTAATTAGCTTGAAATATCAATTAAAATTTTACTACTTTGATGTAGAATTGTCCTTTGAACCGAGAACTTGTTTGTGGTTCAAACCTACTGGTAATACACATTGCAGTTATAGTTGTAGAACAATATATGTATATTTAAAGCAGAAAATTTTATAAAATTTTGAATTTTCTAGACATATGCAAATGAATGTGAGCTGCAAAAGGCTTCATGTGTGCTCGGTCGTTCATTAAGTGTTCATTTTTACGGTGATTGCACAGAAGGACTCATACCAGGGAACTCAAATAGGGGATTTGGTTAGTTACACAAATTACCAAGCTAATTAGAAATATTTCTATAAATAGGAACCATTATATAAGTATACTGATATAAATGTAGGAAATGGACAATCAACTGGACAAAATTTCAATGTACCGAATTATTCACAAATTCCATCACAATATATCCCAATAGATCATCATTTTGGTCAGCCAACGACAGCAATCACAACTAAATCACACGATGACAATTCATCCCCACAAGAAATTAAATGCGAATTTGGAGCCGTTTTAGAGCTAGCACCTGATGGATTCCCAAGGTGTACTTGTCTCCTTAATTGCTCCTCAAGTTCTCCAAATCTACCCATTTGTGCATCAGATTTGAAATTGTATGCTTCAGAATGTGATATGAAAAAGGGTAAGTCAATAGAACTCGTATTTTTTACAGGTTTTTAAAGCCAAGATTTAGAATTCGGTCAAAATTATCCAAAATATTCATTTATAAGTTCAATTACTATCCTATTTTTATGGGTTAGCTAGATACATATTACATAGATAGAAAAAAATTTGAAATATTTTTTACTGCTTATTTAGATGGGATTTCAATAGATCCTAGATATTATCTAGATTAAAGATTGTACTAGGTATATTGATTTGAAAGATACATTGATTTTTAAAATATGGATATATCTGTACTTTGTAACTAGCCTCTAAAATTCAAAATCCTTATTAAAAATAATATACTTAAATACGATACGAGTAGGGTACCCTACACTTGGCAGTCTCATTTTACATAATTTTTCATACGTATACTAATTGTAAGGTATCTAAAAAAAAGAGCCTTAATTTTATGATAATTTGGAATTTGGAGAAGTTTCGTTTTGACTTGGGTTTTTTTTCAATTTTACAGAAGCTTGCCATCGACAAACAGAACTACGACCTCGGCCTATGGAACTTTGTGAAGGTTAGCAAAAAAATCCTAATAATATCTCTTTGTTTTCTTACCGACGATTCAAAGAATATTTATGTTTTTTTCATACCTGCTCATTTCCGCTGATATTTTAATGCTTTTTCTAACTTGAACTATTCTTTTTTCTTTACATTTTTTACCCCTAACAATTTGTAGAAATCGAGACCAAACCTTGTGGTGGAAAAGAACCTCTGAAGAATCCAGAGACAGGGGAGGATATAAATTGTGGAAGTGGTTATTTTCGAACTAATTGCCCTTCTAATGCTTTCTGTCATCACACCACATCTTTTGCAAAATGCTGCAAGAAACGTAAATCTAATTACAAACTATAGTCATAAATATAAAAATCCCCAATACTTAGGTATTATAGAACCTATTGATACTGATAAGAGTATAATTTTATCATAATAAATATCAATATAAAATGCTTCTAACTTGCTAATGCTTTTGAGGGGTAGAGATACTATCATATTTTATGAAAAAATATGTATTACATTCATGAAATGATGAGTGTATTGGTACTAGTAGCGGTTCTTAACACCAATTTATTATGAATCGAAAATGATGATATTATGAGCCCTTATATATGGTTAAAGTTTGACCATAAAAATAACACTCGAGGCTTTAGAAAAAACTTCCCCTTTCAAAAACTCAGATAAATCTCTCTTTTCATAACTTTTGATGACCATTTCATAGCTTGTATTCAAGTACTTAATATAATATAGAAAAGATCGTAAAATTATAATATCAAAACTAACATATTACATAACCTAATCTACTTATTACATAATACTAGTGTGTACTACATTGATAACGATGATGATATGACATTTTTATGATAATTTTAGAAACCGAGAAAACTACTAAAGCGCCACTAATCAAGGTCAAATCAGATGGGAAATGTCAGCAAAGTTCTTGGGGCTGCTGTGATGATGGGTATTGAGGTTTCTTTCAAAAAATTTTTAAAATCTAAATGTTTTTATACTAATCAAGTGTGACCGAGGCTCTTGGGCCCGATGAGGGGGGATGTCCAAGTAAATGCAATTGTAATAAATTAGGATCTATCGAGGAAACTTGTGACCCTATTACACAAGATTGCAGATGTAGACCTGGAGTTGGCGGCAAAAAATGTAAAATTTTGTAAAATTTTGAGTAAATTGAATAATTTATTGGGATTTTAATTGAAGGTAATTTCTGTCTTCCTGGATATTGGGGATTGACAAGAGCCATTGATGGTCAACAAGGTTGTAGACGTAAGTTAATTAAGACCATTTGAAATAGTTATAAAGGGAATTATTTTAGTGTTTTATACATTTTAACTATATTTGAGATAAGAATTCCTCAATTTTTTAAAAATTTCTAAAATAAAGTTCTAAAAAGTGGCCTGCGTTCAAGAGTATATGAATTCTTTGAGCGCTTAAAAACAATCAAAAGACTTCATTACCCCTTTTTTTCCATTTTATCACATTTTTACATTATATTTTTTAATTTTTAGCTTGTGAATGCTCGAAATTCGGTTCAATTCGAGACGATTGTGAGCAAATGTCTGGTCGGTGTGTTTGCAAAAGTAATATCATTGGAAGAAAATGTGACCAATGTTCAGAAGGATTATTTCTTGGACCATATGGATGTACTTCTGGTAAAAATAAAACAAAGTTTTTTTCCCAATATTTTATTGTTATAGACCACAATCTTACCGCTTACCTACCTATTGACCATATCTTTTGTAGAAAAAAAAGTGAAATTACGAGGTTGGTTTGCAAAGACCCTATTGAAGTTCTTAGGCCTAGGCCCTTAAGAATTTGGTGGTCATAAAAACCTCCTTCTCTATTATTATTGCTTTTCATAAGTTTTTTCCTCACTACTGTATACTGATACCTTTTAAACCCCCTATATTAGTTTGCCAATAGTATATTTATGACTTGCAATACTTGGAAAAATTCCTCACTTACAATTTCCAGCCAAAATATTGGTTTCAATTTTGTAAGAAATTGTAGCAAAAAAAGAACATAGAATCACAGAGTTTGTCGGTTATTTTTAGTTATCCTGACGCTCATACTATCTAGTACTAGTTATTAATTTAGTAATTAGTATTTGGACAAAAATGTCATAAGGTTAAGTAGTCCGTGATTTGTTAAGACTAAAAAAAGCAGTTCTGTATGAATAATTTGGACAATAATAGTGCTGATTGTACAAAATACCTGCCTAAGTTTTTCAATTAGGGTTTTAATAGATTTTGCACATCATCTCTGGACAAAATTGAATCAAAATTTTGATAATAATCTCTAATATGGCTTTTCAATTACTATTTATACATAGCGTAATTAGTATGAAATTTTACTGATATTTATTTTTTCTGATTCAAATTCTTAAAAGCTTACTTATTACCTACCTATATAACAACTAGTTATGTTCAAATTTTGAGCATTACCACTAATTTTTGAGTCCCAATATTATTTTTCGCATACTCTCAATCTATTTGACATGGTCTTTAAGTTTGTTTAGAATTTTGCACAAAAGTCTCTCTCAATATGACAAATATTTATGTACATTTCCTATTGTCCCAAGTATAACAATAGAGCCCAAACTCAAAAGTCCAAGCTCAAATTCCAATAATAAATCTTTTTTTGTAAAATATTTTGTAATTTGAGACTAGCAGACCGGAAATACGCTAAAATCTAACAAAGAACTTTGCAAAAAAAAAGCTAATTCTCAGTAAATTACATTAGTAATTTTCTTATTCTTATTCAGATCCTATAAATCTTGGACAAAATTGCGATCAAATAGTTTGTAATTTTGAAGCTGAATGTGAACAAGATGGAAATCGAGCTGGTTGTGTTTGCAATTTCAATTGTGATGAGACCGAAAAAGAGGTAAAAATAAAATAAATTTCATTTGCTTTGATTTGAATTACTTTTCCATTTTATTTGTCATGATTCATCAACATTGGCTTAGAATTTGGTCTTTTGAATAAAAAAGGTCAAATTACAAGTCAAAATGTCAAAGCAAAGCAAAGCACAGAGTGTAAATTAAAAGTAGGTTAGACTTTCATGGATCAAAGAAAAAGTCAAATTAAAATTACTACACTATGAAACTCGGGTAGTCTTAAATTTCCTTTTATTATTATAAATTCTCTAGGAAATTTCCTGTGGATCTGATGGCTATACATATGAGTCCGAGTGTAAAATTAGGTTACAATCTTGTCGTAATCAAAAAGCAATCTGGGTCGTGCACAAAGGCCAATGTAAGTTTAATTACATAAGATTACAGAGATGTGTAATTAAAATCTGTCTTTTTATAGGTGGCTCGGATGGAACTGAGAATCCGATAAAGAGATGGACAGAACCTGGTAAAAAAATTTAAACAAAATATTTGAAAAATCAAGGCTACTACTAAAGAATATACTTCTGGATTATAAAATAATTCCTTTTCTTTAGGTGATGATGGGTACTCAAGTCGAGATCAAATCGGTCCAGGTTTTAGTTCCTCAGGCATGAAATCCACCAGGCATTTACCACTTCAGCCAAAATTTCATGATAATTTCCAGAAGAATTTCTATTCACACAGATCACCAACATCGGCGACAATTCAGGTATAGCCTAACATATCAGTATGTATAACCCAGCAGATATTTTCCCAAATTTTCAGATCAATATCCCAAATATTTCAAAATCGAAATCTATAAATAAAGGCTTAAAAAACATATGATCTGAATTGAAGCAAAGAGAGTTCAAAATTTTCAAACTTCAAAGATCAATATGGGAAATGAAAGCTTTTTTTTGAGAGAGAGAAAAAAATACCGAAAATATTTTGGTTTACTTGAATGAATTTCTTATACTTTCATCCTTACATGAGTACTACAAGTTGGTATACATACCTACTATGTAACCTTTTCTCTCTCGAAACATTAAATTCCAAATCATCCATATCGGTAAAAAGTGTATGTATTTGAGTGAAAGAAAAATAGCAATTTGTTGATTGAAGTTTCTGATCTTAAATCTGAAAAAACTGAGCCCTTTTAGAAAAAACCATTCAATACATAAGTAGTATGCCTTACTACTACTAGTAATGCTTAAATTGAATCTATTAGTAAGTTAGTAACTGAAAGTATTTTATAAATATTTGAGTATGCTTAATTAACTTTTACTATATTTAATTTTAACAGAGACGAAGTTATTTGGGAGATTTTTGTCAAACTACAACAGATTGTATAACAGCTCACAGTATCTGTCTCTCCGGTTGGTGTACTTGTCGAGAGGGGTATTATGAGGATCATGATCGAGTTCAATGCAAACTTATACGTAAGAATTACAAAAAATAAATTTTTCTCAATTAATCTGTATCCTACCTATTAAACCAATCCTAATTGCATAAGCCTATTTTTTTTAAGCTAATTCTGGTCTGATTCGAAAATTATTAATATTTTAAAATTATAATTTGGTTCATGTACCCTACACTATTTCAAAAAAATCGATCTGAATATATTATACGAGTAGTACCCTAATGATAGATTTATTTACGCAATATTCAAATCGAAAGCATTTATCTTAATCTGAGGCAATAGTACCTACACGGAACAGAACTCTGGGGACATTTTTAAAAATCCATTTTTTATCACATTTTTACAGATTCACATTTATCAAATGTGGAAATTTGTGGCAGTGGAAATGATGAAGCGCTCTGTGAACCTCCTTCTACTTGCTTCGATCACAGAAATGGATCACACAATTGTCTTTGCCCCCTATCAAAATCGAATTCTATGAATGGGTGTATTCTTAGAGGTAATTTACTACAAGTGCTAATACGGAGTAATTTGGGTACTTGAAAAAATTAAAAATTTTTGTATTTTTGTAATATTTTTAGAAATATCATTTCCGTTTTTTGGTGGACGATCAAGTAAATAATCATTTAAGCCATTGCAGCTGCAGCATTGTTGTAGGAAGTAATATGTACTTATACAAATTTATTGTTTTTAGATATGAGAATAGGCAAATTAGCAGGCTACCATAAATTGAGTATCGAATTGGAAATATCGCCAATGATTGACTATTCTCACGGGATCATAATTTTTTCATCACAACATGCCAATGGGTCTGGAGATTTTTTATCAATTGCACTAGTAGATGGGTAAGTTCAAAATAAATAGGAAAAAGCTCATTTAGAATAATCTTAAATGGATAATTTCAATCATTTTAAACTTTTGATCATTTCTTAGTTATGCTGAATTTCGATATGATCTTGGTGATGGACCAGCTCATTTAAGATCAGCTAATAGATTATTCTCTGGAAATACTTATCATGTTGTAGCTAAAAGATACAATCGGTAATTTATTTGGAATCTTTCAAAATTCTCAATTTTTTAAGGAATTTTTGACCAAAATTTCAAATTCTTGACTTTTTTAGGGATGGTCTTTTGCGAGTGGACGAAGATGAGGATATCAAAGGCTTTTCTCCAGGTTCAATGAAATCTCTGAATCTAGACCATGGAGGATATATTGGATATGTACCTTTGAATTCGACAAAGTAATTCAGAAAACTTTCCTCATTTTGTCATTGATTTTACCTTATATGTACTGTATGTATATTTTTATTTTTTATCCAGAATATGGGAGACAGTTGGAACTTCGGAAGGATTTGTAGGCTGCATTCACAAATTGAAAGTTGGTCGACGAGTCATTGAGTTTGAGGTTGGTAGAGATCCTCTTATATCGTCGATTGAAAAAGTTTACCAATGTCCTATAATGTCAACTTTCCATCGACTCACCACCACATCCATTTATGGAAACTTTTATGAACAAGAAATTGACGAAGAAAAGGGTTTCCCATCATTTGGTTCCTCGGCAATTGATTCCAACACAAGGATCTCCTCAGCATATGATACATTTAATGCCCTAAGTCTTGATGGTGATGGTCTTGGTGGTGAAGCAGTATGGGACACAAATATTGATCCTTGTGCCAAAAATCCGTGTCAAAATAATGGTCTTTGTTGGGTTGATAAAGGACATACTACGGGGTATAAGTGTGTATGCCATCCAGAATATCAGGGTGAGTATTTTAGTTAAAAATTTTAAAAGCAGATATCTGCATTTTTTTCTAGTTCTAATATTCGATCAATTTTCAATAATTTTTTAATTTCTAGGAGGAAATTGTGATGTCAGATCGTCATTAATAGTTGAAACAGGGTCAATGATCGACTTCCGAGGTTTCAGCTATTTAGAATTCCCAAAAATAGAAAATGCGGGTCGAACTGTATCAATCGAGTTGTGGTTATTGGTAAGATTCTTATAACTTGACCATAATTTTTTCAATTTCTTTAACTTGAACTTTGTAGATTCGAGAAAGAAATGGACTAATTTTGTACAATGGTCAAGAAATGGGTAAATAGACATACTGATACAATACTATAGTAGATAGAAGAGTTTGATCAATTATTGTAATGTAAAATCCCATGGTATTTTAGGCAAGGGTGATTTCCTCGCACTGACTATTCATAATGGTCACATCCAATTCCTTTTTGATCTTGGTAGTGGAATCGCTAATCTAACGTAAGTATCCACATTACTTGTTATTAATTAACTGACTGAATAATTTAATACTGTAATTCTGTAGCTGGAATGAACCCATTACATTGAACAAATGGATATGGATTGTAGCTAAACGTGAGGGTCGAATGGGGAAATTACAAATCGATGGGCAACCACCTCAAACCATTCGATCTCCTCCAATGTTATCCGAACTTAATTTAGAATTACCTTTGTATATTGGTAGTATTAGGTATATCTAATACATTTACATACAAGATTATACTTTACTAATTTGATGTTTTTTCAAAGGGATATGAATATGATACATAGAGAACTGGGGATATTACAACCAGTAAGCAAAATATTTTGAATAAAGTAGAAATAAGATTTCTCAATATACCTATGTGTTCTGAATTTCATTCTATTTTAGTTTGACGGAGTTCTGCAATTTTTGAAAATAAATGGCGAGACTTATCATAGGGAAATTTCCTTAGCCCTTCGAGAAAGACTTGTTCACAAATATGAAGGGCTTCCTTGTGGATCAAGTGTATCTCAATGCTTCAATGGAGGGACCTGTTTCCCCAGATTGGAGTCATTTGTTTGTACATGCATTGATAACTTTTCTGGAACAAATTGTGAAATACGTAAGTATTCATATAACAGTATAACATTTTAAATCCATTCATAAGCTAGAAATTTTTTTTTATAAGTCAACTATCTATATAGAAAATTCGAAATTTTAAGTTGACTATAGTTCATTCGGATTTTATATAATTTACATCGATTTTACTACTATGTGTGGTGCTAATATTTAATTTTTTCTTGATTTTGTTTTTATTTTTAGGCAAAGAAATACCAGGTCCAATTCGCTTCAATGGTCAAAATTTCCTAAGATTTCCAAGAAAAGTTGCCAAACAGTAAGTCTTAAGTCTTACTAGATCTATAGAAAAAATTTATTTATATCTAGGTATACTCGTATTCTTAATTAAAGAACTTGAATTGCAGAGTTTCTACAAGCTTTTAAAAAAACTAATTCAATTTCACAATGGAAAAGATTTTGGGATAACATTAAACTTTTTCTTATATTTATAACAAAAATGCTTAATTATAGCCTTACGTAATACCCAGTATAGTAGTACAGAATAGACTATTCTAAAGATTTTTGAGCTTTTAGATTTTTTAATAATATCTGTCGAATTCTATTCTAAGCTCTTTTACAACGAGCATTCTCAGATTCTAATATAATTAAACTTTTAATAATATACTTTACTGTGATACTCGTATACACATTATATAGGGCTTTAAACTTAACCCAAAGGCTTATTTGAAACTTACTTTTTTAATATCTAACATCTATCTATCTATCTCGTAATTCTAGTGAGTCTTTCAACTTTTCTGATTATGACGATTTCTATAATGAACATTTTGATTCACAACTCGATGAACTTTTCTTTGGTGGTGGAAATGAGGATGAGGATGATGAAAATGGTCAACTTGTCCCAATAATTGACGATGATATTGACATACTCGAACCTACTTTACCCACTTTTACCGATACTTTGGATGAGGATCAAGATTTTGTAGACCAAGATCATGAAAATCACGAAAATCAGGAAAATGATGATGAATTTGTACCACTAGTTGAAAGTGAATTTGAGAATGATGAATGGTTTCTAACTAACCATATTAACTAAACTAATTTTTTAAACTTTCTTTTGCTTACAAATATGTATCCTTTATATAATTTGCTCGGTTTTTTAAAATTGAAGATTTAGAGCTAATTTGAATTTTTATTTAATTTAATAGTAAAATCAAAGCTCATAAAAGAAATCGAATAGAAATAGTCTTCCGATCGAGTACTGAAGATCAACCTGGTGTTATCCTTTGGACTGGAACTAATTTTAAAAATGGAATTGATAAAAAACGTCGAGGTTATTTAGGTCTATTTTTGGTTGATGGATATCCTGAATTGAGGATTGACTTGGGTGCTAATGGCCGTAAGAAAAAGCCTGTAATCATCAGATCGAAGGTAAGTCAGTTTCATAAGAATTGAATGAAAAATTGAACTTGATTTTAAGAAATTTAGAGAAGTGGAGCCTTAAAAAACTAAGATTTTTGGAAATTTTGAGGAATTTTGAGCTTTAAAATATTAGTAAGACCTACGAGTCTTAATTTTCAGAGAAATTAGCTTGTATTTTACTTAAAAGATACCTAAAAAATCCAAAATTAACACAAAAGTTTAACTTACTCCATTACACTTAAGCATATAGTAGCGTAAGTACATTAGCAAATCAATGATAGAAATAGTAAGGGTGTAACCGGAAAAGTCTAAAAAAATGTTACTAATTACAATAAGTATTGGGTGGGGTTGAGAATTTATGAAATATCTATATTTATCATTCATTATAATTATTTGCATTATTCATTAGAATTTGATAAATGAAAGAATTAATTCATATCATCTTAATTAGTACCTAGGTACATGAGCATGCTATGCGGTAAAAATATTATAAAGATTTGAAAATATATTTTTAGTAATCGAAATGAGAATTACATAAGATAGGTATAAGTTATGAGTATTCAATTCCTTGATAAATGAAGCTGAAACTTTCGATTTTCGATTTTCAACAATTTCAAAAATATGTACCCTACAACTACTTACTACAGATACTTATTCAATATAAGTATTAAGTTCCAAAATGCTGCATAAATTAAAGTTTTAAGAAATTAAACCTCAAATCAAAAGGGAATGGGACAGTCATTGATTTGAGATCTGGTAGAATAATGCATTAGTATAATTAAAATATCTAGCAAAAAACTCAACCTCACAACTTTGATATAAAGTTTTAGTCATATTACTACTACACTACAGGGTAATTAAGGGGTTCAAGTGTTCAAGTGAAAGAGACTAATTATTTGAATTTTTCTATTTCTAGGTAAAAGTGTCGGATGGTCGATGGCATCAAATCCTAATTGCTCGTAGACGAAGATTAATTGTCTTACAGGTCGATGGTTTATTACCGCAAAGAGCTACTGCTCCAGTTGGATCTAGAGTCTTACTTACTGATGGCAGATATTTTATTGGTAAAAAAACCAACAGATATTATAAAATAAATCCAAACCAAAATCTTTATCAAAGTTCAATAAGTATTTAATACTTAAAATATTTTGAAAATGAAATCATTTTAAGATTATTAAAGCAGCCGAAAGTTCTTATTCTAACTGAAATTTCGCAAGTTTTTTCAAAATAGATACACCTGAACTTATGCCCAAATTCAGTAATTTGATAAAAAAAAATTCTCAAAATTTTAAAGTACCTACCTACCTATTATAACTTGTATACTTTTGAGAAATAAGTCAAAATGAATTTGAATTTTCGATCTAACGATCTGTATTTCTAATATTTTACAAACTGTAAAAAATTTGCCTTATTTTTAGGTGGTGTCTCAAATTCAATACTTCCCAGTGAAATCCCACCAGATTACCATTCAGGCTTCGTAGGCTGTGTGGATCTGGTCAGGATAGAAAAAAGAAGACTGCCCCTTGCAAAAATTGCATATGCAAATAATATTCCTATGTGTGAAGATGATGATTAGAAATTATTTTTTTGAAAAAATTATACACTTTGTGAAAAATCTTTTAATTTAGTATTAATAGTCATCAAAAGAACCTGCATTTATCCATTATGTACTCGTATGTATAAGCTATCTACTCTAATGTATAAAAATTTGTTTATAAAATTTGTTAAGTTTATATTATTACACTTTCTCTATTTAATGATATTATTATGAATTACATTACATTAGTTAGCAAGTACCTAATGTTAGGTATGAATTTTTTGAATAATCTAATGCAATTTGCAACTGTTATTATGATATGTGAATCTCCATTTCGATTATAAAAATCTCAATTTTTATGATCTAATCCAAAGAAAATCTTTATATATTACCAAAGGATATTATACTAAAATATAAACCATTAGATACTTACATTTTAGCATAATCGTATGTGTAAAGTTATACTGATATATCAAGACAGGAAACAAAACATATTGAATCAATGGTGTCTATTACTACAAATATTAATGGGTAAAATATATTTGAATTAAAATTACAATAAATATAGTTAGTACTAGTACATAGGTAGGTTAGGCTAGGTTGTGATTACAACTTTTAAGATTATTTTATTCGTATTCTATAACTTACCATATATAACTGTGCCAATATATAGTAGTACTGTAATTTTTGAGGATTGTATGATATATACTGTTAGGTACTCATAAATTCTAAAATTTTAAGATTGTAAGATCTAGGTTTAAGGGATCTACCTACCACTACTTAAGGTTATATTTGTACTTTTGTATTTGTATAAAATGCTTTAAAAAATCGACCTAATATACATATTTAAGTATCTGTAGATAGTACCTACTAGTAGAAATTAAGATATTTTGAAGCTTATTTTTGAAATAAGGTCTAGTCTAGGGCTATAATTTGATCCATCAGTTTTAATTTTTGTAAAAAATTAATTTAGAATTTGATACAAAAATGTCTATACTTGAGTATTTTGATTTTGTATTCATTTTTTAAGTATAGGATACAATTACAATACCTATAAGTAAAATAGAGTTAAAAATATGTAAAAAAAAATTTATATTTCGAAAAAATTTGATTGAAATTCTGAAAGGAAAGCGAAAGCGTGAGTGTGATTAAAAAAGTAAATTCAAAAATCTTATTGAAATCTAAAACAGAAAGTAAATTCTATAAAAATTGTACAAAAAATTTAATTATGAATGATATAACATAACTCTAAAGTACATATGCATATATAAATATTTGACAAAAATTGTAAAAGTGAATATGACTATGTACTATAATGAAATATAGTGTAAACTGTAGTATCAAAATATGTATAAATCAAAAAAGTATCAGTAGAATAGATAGGTTTTATTAAGATAATTTTGTACCAGTGTTCAAATATTTTTAGATATCTTTTTGTTATTGTTTTACAAACTAATTATCATTAAATTAATGAAATATTTTTTAAACAGTTTATCGGTCTCTTTGTATGCATTTTTTAAGTCTAAAATATTCATTGCATATGCTAACTTTTTAAGCAAATACAAAACAAATTACTTATTGTAAAGATACATAGCTTAGGTACTTTAAGTATACACATTTTTATTCATAATTTTTATTATGCTATTAGCAGTAGGGTACATTTTGTATGTTTTACTTGTATTATTGCTAAGAATGATCAATTCCTTTGTATTTATCTATTTTATTGATTTTGAATAAAAATGAGAAATCTTTTAAGATATTCAATATGCAATCAATTGTCTTGTAAGAAATTGCAAAATTTTTTGTACAAAAGATGTGATTTTGTACAGTCGTCGTCAAACTCCTATGGAAATGCAAAATATTTTTTATGAATTTATATACGAATTTGTATTGGAATGTAAACTCGAGTCATTTTGACTTTTTGACAAAAAAATGGCCGATTTTATAACTCCAGCAGAAGCATGTCCAATTCTTCCCTTGAAGGACTGTCAAACTGAAGATTATTCAAAAAATGTTAAAAAAGCTGAATTTCTGGCTGCTGCTGCGAAGCCACCCAGAGGACCACAATCTCGACCAATATCTCAACAAAGTTGTGCTGAGGACCAACTTGAGAAGAATCGCAAACCCTTTGAAATGCTTCAAAAAAGTCGAGAAATTTATTATGGTCATGATATTGATGGTATAAATGAGTTTCTTAAAAAAAGAAATCCATTGAGCAAGTATGATTGTGATTTCTTATGTCGAGATATCCCAGACCCAATGTGGACATCAGAATTTTGTCTTCAGAGGATTTTGACACTGTTAGGTCGTAAAGAGTTGGAGGGTATGAAGGAAAGGGTTCTTGAGTTATGGCAATTATACCTCAGGAAATCACCTAATGGTGTTCAAATTGAAGACTTGAAAGAATTGACTACGATACTCAAGATTGTAAATGAAAAATTCTCTAAACTTTACTATGCTGATGAAATTGCCTCCCTTGTCTTTACCCATATGAAGAAAGGACTAAGGATTAAAAGATTAGGCGAAAAATTACACCTTCATGCATTATCTTCAGCTTTAAATGACTTGGGTAAGAGAATAAACATAAGCTCAAATTATTTCGTTTCTTGAAACTAAATACAAAAATGTCAAAGGCACAATAAAAAAAACTTTCAAGCCTTTTACTGTGCTGTGATCTATAAAAAATACAAAATAATTTTGTACTGAAGGGATCTGATTTTGAGTACCGCTGGTCACCTGGACATCTAAAGATTCCTTGTCAAAAGAGAACCCTAGAATTGAAAACTTTTTTGTCAATTTCAAAAGTCATCTAAATAGGTATCATAATTTTTTTCGTTCGATGTCAATTTCCCATAAGTAATTATAGGCACCTATAACTAAGGATAAGATCAGTTTTTCGTAATTTGAATTTAAATTCCGTCAGCTTCAAATCTGACTGCAAAATTTCAAATTCAGCAAATTCAGCTATTTCTTATGGAATACATACGTAGGGACAAAAAACCGTGATACATATTACGAAAACCATGTGAAATTTGACAAAAAAGGTTCAAAAAAGGAAAAATGTTGGAAATTAGTGTAGTTGAAATTTGAAATTAATTGGACTGGGACTTATTGTTAGCATAATTTCAGATAGCAGTATGTAGTAAAAACTTTTTTTTTAAATATTTCAGGTGAACTTATTTATAATGGACATTTATACATCAGACAAAACTTAACTCAAGTATTGATAACTTGGATGGATAATTTTTATGATTCTTCAAATCCTACAAGTACTACTACTGCTACTACTGCAAGTATTGAAAAAATTGGACAATCAACTAGTCAAAAATCGGTAGATATATGTCAAACTCAGCAAAAGAAATTATCAAACAGGACAAGAACAAGAACAAGATCTCGTTCAGGACAATTACCAGTCAAAAGTGGATTAGATCTAGATCAAAAGTTGAATTTAGAAAAGTTTATCGAAGGATTGGAAAATAGTGAATTGCCCAAAGCTGTAGAGCAATTAATTACTGTCAAGGGGTACAATACACTCTATGTTGACAACCTTTATCTTATGGCAAAATTCGCAAACTTTTCCGATAAAATAAGTAAGTTAAAAGTTAATACCGATACTAAATGATAGACTACTTATACTAAGTAGTACATTGAGATGTTATAAAATTGTTCTATTTTTTAGGAATCCAGTCGATGAAAACTCCTCTAATTAACTCAATACTTTTGAAACTTTCTTTTCCAGATGTTGGATCAAAAATTTTAGCCCGAACTTGTGAACTTATTTTTGTTTTATTGGGAAAGAAAGTCGTTGATCTACCCCAACGTCCAAAAAATCATGGATTTAATGAACCTACAGTCGAAGCATACCAGTAACATGAATAGATCATAGCCAAATAACCAAAAATGTATTAATCTTTTTATTATTTCCTCATAGTGTTCTTGTAACTAGATTTGATAGTCAAATGATAGAAGACAATTCAAGATTCCTAATTAATTTGAGAAATGATGCAGCTTTCATTATTTACCTGATTATCAAGAATTTTCCACATTTAAAGAGTTTTGATCAACTTGCAATAAGTAAAGTGTTTAGTAGTTTATGTAATTGAAATATAGAAAATGTTAAAATTGCTATAAATTTTAGGAATTGCTGGAATTTTGTCAGCTAATATAATGGACCTGGAAGATAATCCATACATGGTCGACTCAACGACTGAAGATCTTGAATTTATTCTTATTTGTAGTTTGATAATTGACCAAATTTTGGATTCAAAGAGACAGAGAAAAGTAAGTAAAATTTATTCTTGGATATCTTACTAACGACAATTATCTGTATCAGTATCTACAAAAAAAGTTTTGACAAAATTATATTATCAAAATTGTAATATGATGATTTTTTTATATTCCTAGCTAATGTGGCATTATGTACTTGGCCTTGTTTTCATAAGAATTTTGATCGGACCCTGCCAACTTTTGGATGTATTTGAGAATGATAATCCAATTTATGAAGCTCTCAGAACTATCAGTTGGAAAGTGTTATGTAAGATTGCTCATTTAGCCCCAAAAAGTTTGCTAAGGGTCGATTGTGTTGGATCGTAAGTTTAGAAACTCGTATGTAAAAAAATTCTTTTATGGTAGGATACTTAAAAACTTTAATGTTTTTTTTAACAGATTATTAGAATTTCTTAATCTTTATGGAAGTAATCCAGACTTGAATCTTCGTCACATATCGACTTTTTTACATGTTTGTCGTATACTCTTGACCCAATCTAAAGTGCCTAAGGATCGTGATGAAATTTTTGCATATTTTAAAGAGCTGGATGCAATGCCTACTTTTAATAGTAAGTTTACTTCGAAATTCGAAATAAACAACTTTGACATATCAGTAATATTAAAAATGCTTATTTGTAATTTCATCTTAGGTGTTCTTAAACAATTTACAGAACAGAAATTTGATGTTGAGGATGAGCCAGGTACTTTTAGCTAAGCTAATTTGTAACAAACTTCATAAATTATTCTAAAATTTCCAAAAACCTAAATGTACAATAGGTAAAAAACCAAAAAAATTCGCTAAAATTTCAAAATTTTCAAAGAAATACGTCTAGTAAATTCCTGAAATGAGAAATTACAAACTTTGTCAGTTTGTCACTTTAAGTTTTGCCTTTTGTCTATTAAAAATGTATCTTGTAAGTGTAAGTACCTCAACTTATACTTTATAGTATAGGCACCTATTTTTATTGTTTGATCTAAATATTTGTGCTTAAATCATCGATTAACGAAAATTTATATAAAAAAGCAGACAGATTTAAGAGGCACCATAGCCCTTTTTTTGACTCCTCAAACGCTTCAAAAAAACTATTTAAATCTATTGTTGATAGGTAATTCAATTTTTATTTTTGTACAGCTTTGTGTAATCTACTCTTGAGTTTCGCAGCACTGGGCCAGTATGACGAAAAACAAAAAGAACTTTTTGCCCAAAATGCAGGTGTTAAAGAGCTCGTCCTGCTCATTGATGTGATGAGCTATGCACAAACTCATAAAAGGCATATGAATCCATTGTATGTAATAATAACACTATTTTTTTTTATTCTTGATACCTATACTCTTGTAGTATAAATATACAACGTATGCAATCTGCAATAGCAATAACTGTATTTAGGATTAATATAGACTTTCTATTTTATTTTGAAATAATTATACATAATTATATGATGGTGATGTTGATGATGATGACTGATGATGACTAAATCTAAAAATAATTCTACGAAATAATTTTATCATTTACAGTTTGCACATTTGTGTTGCTGAATGCATTTTGCAATGTGTGGCTGATAATGTCTCGGCTTTAGAAATGTTTTTGGCATATGAAGGTGTTTTTAGCATTCTGGACTTACTTGAGGTAAATTTAATTAACTCAAAAATTTCTAAAATAACCCTTTAGCATAGATAGTTGATATGTAATGCATGCAGGCTTTTATAATCTCAATCTCAACTTAAAAATCCATTGATTCTTGATTGATTCTTGGACATTTTTATTTTAAAACTTGGAATTTGAATCTTAATTTTTTTTTACGAAAACATATCAATAGTCGGTGTACGTCCGAAAACGGATACTTAAATGTCCCTAATTGACTAATTAATTATGTACTTAATTATGATATCAAGTAGATACTTGAAAAGTTAATTATAAAAATTCATGATTTCTATATGTAGGGTACGTAAGTATTTACTTCAGTACTTCAGATCTAAATTTCAAATAGACAAATGTTTAAAATCAAAGTAAAATATCAAATGGATTCAAAATTACAAAAAAAAATTTGATTTTTAAGTTTTCAAAAAAAATCCTTTAGTTTGGAGCTGGACCTGCAGCTCAATTGCACATTTTAAGCTGTATTTTAGAACTTTGTGAATATCCACGATGTGTTGATCAACTTTTATTCTGGAAACGCTCATCAACTGGAAAAATTTCAAGATTAGTCCCTGGATCAGATTTTGAACTGATCGAATCAAACATACCTGGAACAATTAGACCTGGTCAAGGTGATGGATTTAATGAATATGTTTGTGATCGAGATTTATCTTTAGCTGCTCTACTCTGCACCATTTGGCGTGATGAAGAAACGAGACTTGGAGTTCTTCGAGATCCTGATGGAATCATATTATGTAAGTACCTCAATAATCATCTTATATCATAGAGAGATTCATAAATTCAAAGATTCAATAGAGTATTGTGTAATATATGCTAGGTACCTAGTAATAATAGTTTTTATTTCTTCATAAATATAATACAAAAATATATAAGTAGATATAGTTAGAAGACAATACAAAAATATAATGACTCAAATGAAAGTTCTATAAGTATACAAAAAAAATAATTAATACCCATCGCCCATCGCACATTACACACTTATTAATAATACTTATACTATCTACACTTACAATAATAGTTGATAAAAATAACAGGAAATACATTTGGTAACTCTACTAATAGTACTATGAATTAGGTCAAAGTCAAATAAAGATGACAATAAGTATAGTATAGGTAAGTAGTGTGAAATAAGTGTGAAAGATAAGTATATAAGAATAGGATAGGACATTTCTAAAAGGGTGTAAAAAAATATTTTAGATATGGCTTTGTTGTAGTACTGTAGTAGTACTTTAACTACAATTTTTTCTCATTTCCTCACAAGATTCTTAAATATTCTTAAAGATTCTTATTCCCAGTAGTACTAATAGTAAATTGGTCACGTTTTGATGAAAAAAACTTTCAATTCAATACAATTAGATTTAAGAATTTGATTTGGATGTTTAAGGTACTTTTTTTAAAGTATTTACTCATGCTCGCAAAAAAATTATAATATTCGTATTGAATTCATTTCTAAAAGATTCTCAATCCTTTCTCTCTTTCTTGCTTCTTGTTGTTTAATCAATTTTTTTTGTGAGGTAGGTTGAGGATGAGTAAATTGAAATTGTACAAGTGAGTGGTAGAAGTAGTAGTAGAAATGGTAGAAAATACAAAAATATGAAATTTTTAAAGAATCTATGGTGGGATTTATTGATATCCACCACCACCGCCTCCTCCTCCTCCTGATGAACCACCACCACCACCTCCGGATTGTTGGCCACCTCCTGAATATCCACCTAAAAATGAATTTTATATAAAATTGGGTTTTTACATAATATTGCATATAGGTGTGTAAAGATTTGAAATATCAAATTAGTACCTCCTTGACTTGGTGGAGGAGCTGAGGAATAACCTTGTGATGGAGGAGGTCCTTGTGATGGAGCACCATATTCTTGACCACCTTGACTTGGTGATTTATACCGGATAAAGTATACTTCAGGCTTAGATGGTTTAGTTGGTGCTTGTGTTGGGATCATGATACCTAAAATCAGAATAATTCGTTAAAAATCTGTGAAATTCTCGAGTCAAATTTTACTAGTAGTACCTTCAGTTGGATCAGGTCGTTTCAATAAAACGTAGACAAGAGTCTTGGTCTCTGGTGGAGGTGGCAATTGTGGGAACTATAAAGAAAATTAGAAAATTAAATAATTATAATTTTTTTGCAATATTTCTTACATCTTGTGGCTCAGGAGCTGGTGGTGTTGGTGCTTTAATGAACAAGATTTTGTAATGCTTCTCTGGTGGTGGTGGAGGAGCTCTTGGTCTCGATTGTCTAGGTGCTGATGTCTCAGGCGGGGCAACATGCACATAAACTGAAATTTTTTTAGGTATATAAGTGTAAATTTAGGCTTTTGATGGTTTTTTGTGGTTTTTTTACCATGCTTGTGGATGACTTGCTGTTGTTCCTGTTGCTGGTAGCCACCTTGAGGTTGCTGGTAACCGCCTTGTTGTTGTTGCGGTGCTGGGCTCCCGTAACTCTGTTGTGGAGGCTGTGGAGCTGGCTGGTATGAAGGCTGTGGGGCGGGTTGGTACGAGGGCTGTGGGGCAGGCTGGCTATATCCCCCTTGGGGTTGAGAAGGCTGAGAATATTGTGGTCTTGGTGCTGGTGAACTGAAAAATAACATTAGAAAATTTTCAAAGATTTTGAGAGATTAGGAAATTTTCGAAATAGATATTCGAAAATTTGAAAAGTAATGAAACCTGTACTGTTGTTGAGGTAATCCATACTGGGGTGCTGGAGCAGGTCTTGAAGGGGCCCCGTATTGTTGCTGAGCCGTAGTGAACACCCATAAGGATGCAAAAATCTACAAGAAAATGTCAAAAATTAGTCAATTAGCGAAAGTTATTTCAAAATCCACTCTGAATTCGTATTGAAAAAAGAGTGAAAGTTGTATTAGGAGGTTTTTAAAAATTCACTTACAAAAATTATTCTCATTTTCTAAAAACAAATTATACGAGCCAACACTACTATATGTAAAGTATCTATATGGTTCTAAATAATTGCACCAAAATACTCTTGGAAGACTAGACACAAATACTATAAGGACTAAGCTGGTCAGAGATGTTCTCTGAACAAAGTCCAATTTTAAACTTTTGAATTTCTCTTGGTTTGGTCTCCTTTTAAAGCATTTGCTCAATCTCAATCTCTTGATGAATTGAAAGCAAAAGTTTTTATTTTTATTACCATGTCTTTATACTCTTGTACATATAGATAGTCATATATCTATCTTATCTTTAGCGTTGGAGATTGCATTGAATTGCATTGCACCCCAAAAAAATTATTTGCTGTAATTCCCCATTGCGAACTATTCATACTGTCTGTTCTTCTTCAAATTATTAGCTCGCATTCATTGGAATCATTGGAAATAGTGAGATTATGAAAATTTATTTTTCTCACTTCTTTGTACTATCGATATTGAGAAATTATATGGAAGATAGGTAAATTAAAAAGCTATACTATAAAGGGTCTAGGACCATACATATATTTACTTTAAAGTAGATCATTTCATTAGGGACTTTTATTAGGTTTATTACTACCATAAATAAACACAAAATAGTACCTACCTACATACTAAATAGTTGGTACTTATTCAATGCCTTTGACACTTGAGTAAGGATTTGCAGATGGTCACTACAGTTTATTCAATATGTTTAAATTTAATGATAATTCTAATGTTAGATTTTAAATTTTAAGCCAGGTTTGTCTGTATAGAAATACAGAATACAGACCATATTTACGAGACATATACCTACCTGTTACCTGTACTATTAGAGATTAGCGAACAAACGAGCAAAATAATTTGCATATTTTTCATACATAGCATATCAGTCAGTTCAGTATGTCTGACAAGTAGTACTTTACTGAATACAGTACAGTATGCTTTCGATTTCATTTCAAATTTTAAATGTAATAATATGGTACAGTTATACTTATGCAAAAAAGACTACTGAACTTTTCTGAATATCATAATAAAGTTATACAATACAACACATGGACATTCCATGTGAGTAAATATAATTTTATGTTATGTTATAGCTCGGAGGCTTTGATTAGATGCTTAGTCACCTACATTTCTCGCCTCAAGTTTCGCTAATTATGATTATGATCATCAAGTACTATACTAGAATATACTGCCTTATATATCCTTTATACTGATAGTTATTAATTGAATTGAAATGATATAAATATAGAATTGAATCTAATGTAAGTAGGTAGTTTTTGAAGTTTTTCAAGTGACTTTTTCAATTTGAATTTTATAAGATGCTGATACTTGGAACTTTCAATTTTTAATCCTCTATTGTATTATTGTGACTTAAGTCTTATATAATTTTAAGGATTTGATATTTTTGAGAAATAGATAATGAAATGCAATTTTTTCTAATGTTTTTTGAGCTTATAGATAATCCTTTTTATGCTGTTGTTTCAACATTTTTTTTACTACATAACTACATTACATTTACTGTTATTTTACTGCACATAATCAAGAAATTAGGGTTAGGTGTTAATAAGTCAGGGTTTTTCGAGTGAAAGAATTTATTGCAAAAATCTCGATTAATTGTGGATGAGTATCCTATATAGTATTTGCATTCAATTTGTATTCAATTCTGGACTAGATCATCTTGAAAAGAAAATGCTATATAGGTAAATCATTTTAGAAACAAATTGTGAAATATTTCTTGTAAAACCCAAACTTGAAAATGTATAATTTAAATGTAAATATTTGTATTAGTACGTACACTAGACTCATTTAGAGTAAAGTTGGTTTTTTAATGAGATAATTACATACGAAATATTTACATACTAGATACATAAATAAATAAAATTATAGTACCTAAATGCTTAATAGACTCCATAAGCATTTAAAGTTTTAGGTCATTGAGAATATCTACATGTAATTTGTACCATACCGAGTAGATAGGCACGCTCTTAAAAAATTGCTTAAAAATTTTAGGCAAAACTTTATAAAAATTTTAAAAATGGAAAAAATCGTAGATCTTTTACAACCAATGTTTTATAGGCTATCAAATTTTGTTAAAATGTCCATTGACCAGTAGATAGTTAGATTTTTTTTTTAAATCTGTCAATAAAATTGTTAATCATACTTATCTTAAGAAAGTAGGTACATACTATGTAAGTATTAAGAAAGTAACTTTGGACAATTATCTTATTAGGGGCAAACCTTTTAAATTGGTTTCAGGATAATAAAAATAATTTAAGCTCGTTCAAGCCCAGCTTTTTTATGTGTAGGTAGTAGCAGTAATACCGTATAGTTATTCATCAAATCTTTATATAAAATCTCGTACCTACAGCTACACTGTCTCATCAACGTCAACAAAAAAAGATTAGTTTAAGAAGCTCACAGTCACAGTTATATTATAGGTAGGTATACTTAGGCTTAGAAAAGGATAAAGGAAAGAAATAAATGAAAATATTTTTATTTTATAACTCGCATTATGTCAGCTAGTCATCAATCTTTCTGATTCTGAATATGTAATGTGATGATAATGATTTAAAATTCGCAAAAAAAGATCTCTACTCGTATAAATGTATCTTCAAAAATATCTTTTATGTTTTCAAATATGACTTCCTATGTATTACCTACTTACTGTTTAGGTAGATACCTAAATCACTTTCTGTACAATTACTTACGCTTATGCTTATCCTTATGATACATAGTAACTTACTAGTGCCTACATACATAATGGAATTTAATTTATTATCAGATCAGACATAAAAAACTGACCAGCTCTTCTCAATATAGAGAAAAGGGAAATCTAAGGTTTATCATTAAGCTAATTTAATTAAAATTAATACTTTTTCTTAGCTCATAATCATAAGCATAAAATAAATGCATAAAAAACATTAACGAAATGTGAATTTGCGGCTTTTGACAATTGGTTTATCTACTGAAACTAATGAAAGAATTTTAAATATCTTTGTGGCCAGTCGAACTTGGTCAAAAAATGATTTTCTAATATTTAAATGTCTTGTATTTTGTCTATCTATTTTATACTAGCCTAAAAATTTGCAATGATTTGTTTAAATTAAGGCTCAATCTAATGGATATCTAAAATGTCAAAATTTTGGCCAAAGTTCAATTTGTGGCATATAAAAAATATTTAAATTTTGGACTTGAAAAACTTAAAACTTAATAATTAGATACCTACAAATTAAGAATAAGTAAAAAGGTTCTCAAGATTACTACGGTAGTTCGAATGGTTCTGGCTGTACCAAAACCTTACACTTTTATCTTGAAAATATTTATTTACATTGATCTTAATACACCCCTTGAACACCATTAAATTATTATCGATCGAGTAGATTTTTCAGATCTCTCTATATTTGGTCAAAAGAAAACATATTTCGCCAACACTTTGACTACTTTTATTTTATTTTGCTTAGGAGTATCGATCCTTGTGATTTGCAATTGATTAATGATTATATCTTTTTGACTTGTTTAAATACTTACAAGTACGAGTAGTAGCACAAGTATGTGTGAATATTTAAACAATATTAAGCACCGCACCCAGGTTCTAGATAAAAATCTGTGTTCATACTATTAGTAGATACCTACTTATCCTGGTCGACAGATGAGATGACAGGTAGTTAGTGTTTTTTTATCTTGTTCATTGCCGATGATTGAAACTGCATTTAAGATTTCAATAGGTTAGCTTGAGCTTTTTGATCAAAATTGCTGAATGATAAGAAAACATGATTTCTTTCTGGTCTGATTCTGATATGATCAAAAGTAAATAAGGTTTCATACAGTTAAAATTTGAAAACTTCAATAGTACCCTATCTATACTAGTACTTGTGGATAGTAGAGAGCGATAGTTTGATGGGCTCTGAAATCTGAATGAATGAATGATGAAATTATACTTAAATAATAATAATAAGGTTTCAATTCATATCAATCTCATTTTTACTATTCTTTAAAAGATTACTTATTGCATAACCATTCAAGAGTTAAAAATTCTCAATTCTTTCAATTTATGTATGGCTATCCAATTGAATATGTCCATTCTATGATGAAGTATCATTATAGATATCAGACATAACCTGAGGTAGGTACTAACTCTAATGGTAAGTATTCGGGATCAGTAATGTACCTAATTTACCTAGACCAGTAGGCAAACTTTATGAAATTGCATATTTATCAGCCCTTTAACATGTTACATTATTATCTATTCAAAATCAAAAAGATAAGTCAAGTTAGCAGGAGTGAATTGAAAGATTCAAAGATTCAAAATTCAGTTTGATTACTTTGGTACAAAAGTACAGTGCAATGCAAGAACAAATACAAATCATAGTCTAAAGTATATAGGTTACACTTTTAAAATATTAGAATTTGAAATTATTAAGTGTAGAGTCAATATAGTAATTACTGAAAAAGTTTCACCAGACTTTCTTATGCAATCAAACTTTTTAAATTATATACATACATACTAGCAATATAATAATGGTAAGTATGCTACTACAGATAAGAATAAGATATATCAGTAGTACTGATTTTTAACTAGTAGATAGGTATATATAAAAAGCATAAATATTCCAAATATTACATGAATGTAATGGGCTGAACTTGGTTATTGGGATTGGGAATTGGAGATCAATACTCAATACTTAGCATAATTAATATGCAAATTATAGATGAGCTCTAAAAATGTTGCTATTTACCAACTGTTATTACTTTTCTTATTTTGATTAGTGTGAGAAAAATAATCTTCAAAAATATTCAAATCTTTTAATTTATCTACTTTTTTTATAGGTAGGTGTAGGTACTTTCAATTCAATTAGTTAGATAATATAAAGAATTAATCATAATTTTTTACTTCCTACTTCCCGTTTCATATTTCATAACAAATAAAAAGTTTAACATAGATAGGTACTTATTAATATGACTGCATAATCTGTTCTGAAAAGGAATTACCTACATATAAAAGTATGCATAAATAGCTTACTCTTATTCTTAGTAGTAGTATAGTCTGACGAGTCGAATTCTAGCATCAACATTATAGTAATTATCGTTAAAAATTTGTTAGAATTAATTATGTACAAGTGTGATGTTCTTTGAGTGAGATTTTTTTTTATAAGATGTGATTATTTAGGCATTTTGTCATTCAAAATCTTGAGACCTATCTCAAGCTCAATAAAGCTTGTCATAGGATATAGTAAGAGATTGAAATTTTTATTTTTGCTAGGTACGCTACTTGATTGATGCTAATTATTAATTATCCTTTAATTGCAGCCATTGAACGTCCATTAATGACTGAATTTGCCCGAGAATATAAACGAGATTTGAATCATTCACGTCCATCAGATTGGCCTGGACCCTCTGGTCTCGATATGATTGCTTCAGTACGACCAAAAATCTACTTGCTTGCCAAAATATTAACAGAAGCAACGAACACAGAGGCGACTTTATTTGGAGGTCTTACGCTTTCAAATCAGGTCAGTTTGACATCTCTTATAATCTTCAAAAATATATTTAAAAAGTATGGATACCATGATTGAAAGCCCGGTTAAATCCTTTGGAATTCTTTCAAAAAATTGAAAATCAGTGATTTGCAAAAATTCTATAATTTTTTTACATTGGTATTCAACTTGTATAATTTTCCAAAATATTTTTTTGAGAAATTGAGATTCGAAACTTAAATGGCAAAGAACCATTTTTCTGCCTTATAAACTTATGTAGATACCTTATGCTATTAGGTACTAGGTACTAATATGAATATGAAATTTTATAGAACAGACAGATCTTTTAGCATTGTAGCCCCTTTTTACAGAGTACTCTGAATAATGCTGAGGTTGATAATAGAAAATCGCTATTTATGTTGCAGTTTCAAGCTTCAAATTATACCCTACTGCATTTCGTTTAATATAGTAGTTTAAGGGCAATTATGATGATCGATTTCATCTTTTTTTTTGATTGCATTATCTCACCATGTTGCTTTATTATTGTGTAAATCCACCTAGAGCTAAAAATGTCAAATGATTATTTTCAACTTTTTTCTTTTTTTGTTCCAGTTAACAATGCAGATTATGATCAATTTCTTGGATTTAAAGAGAGGGGAGATTTGGTCAGAGATAATTGATGAGCTGAGAACAGAGGGTTTCAAATTGGTCGAGTCTGACGAGAGAGCTCTTGAAACATTCACAAAAATATCACGAAATAAAGTCTCGGTTGTTATTGACACTCAACATTATCTTTACCAGAGAGTCAAAGAACATGTAAATCATAATACAATTACACACACATTTTTATCTCAATTTTACAGAATTTAAAGTAACAAGTTGAGCTCATAATATTAATTTTTAATACCAAATACCTAAATAATAGTACCCTACTAATCTACTACTATCTATATCTATCTACCTACCTAAATACCTACTTAACTACAAAGCCTATCTACTTTTTAAAAAAATTTAAAAGCTGTTTATCTTGCTTTGGTAATCGACCTTTTTCCCCCGGCAGAAAAAAACTGAATAGTTATAAACTAGAGCTTTGAAATACAATATAATTTGGTTACTTTAATAAGTAAAATGCTAAGGATCTTCACCTAGATTACTATTACTGACTTTTAAATAAAAAATTTAATTTTTTAATTATCCGGCGTTAAAAAAATTGAATAAAAATTGAAATAGGCAGGCAGGCATATTTTCCTGTATCGTTTAAAAATTCGATTAAATCTCGATTTATTAAACCTTTTAAAAATTGTATCATGTATCGGTATGTACAAGTTGTACAGTACAACTATCGAACTTTTCTACATAAGTACCCTAGTACCCTAAGTACGAGTACCCTAAGTACCATACTTTTTTAGGTGATACTTAACTTATTATGTAGGTATAGGCAGTAGGTACGTAGGTATATAAATATAAATGGTAAAATTAAGAATATTGCAACTCAACTTGTCAATTTGAGACTTGAGATCAGGATTAGGCACCTTACATTTTATTTTTAAGTAGGTAATGTCTTTATTCATTTAATTCATCTCTGCAAAAGCAAAATGCCATATTTTACAATAAATCAGTGATCTGATCAGTTGTAAAATTGAGACTAAAATTGAGTGCACCAAAGCTGAATTAAATGAATTGAACACACTATTGCACTACGTACTAGGTAGTGTATAAGGGTTTCTATTTAAATTTTTTTTAAATATAAGAATATTTTCTGATACAGGACGAGATGAACGAGCAAGAATTGTATAAATTTGTACAAAAATCCTATTTACAAGATCATTTAATGGCCATTAAAGAAGTAGAGTATTTGGCAAGAACGTCCAATTATCCCCTACTAGTTGATAAAAGATTATGGCAAAAAACACAAATTCAAAACTCACTTTTGTGCTTCCTCTCTACTAAAGAATATCAATTTCATAGAACCGGAAATGATTCATCTAATGTTACGGTAATTTTTCATTTTTTACTCAAAATTTTTATATGTACAAAATTTTACTTGCAGATACTATAAATCCTTCCTTAAATATGTTAATATAAAGATCTAGAATAGCTTAAATATATGTAACTAAACCAGTGTATTACTTTGTAGGAATGGCCTGGTCGTAGAAGAATCATATTTTCCGAAAATGTAGCATCAAGTTCATGCAAAGCCGATCCAGAAATTTCTGAATCTGATTTTGATGATACTTCAAGAGATAAAACAAGTGTAAATTCAACAATTTCTTCAGGGACATCCTCTAAACAACTATCAACTGCGAGATCTGATGAAACTGTGATAGATTTAGAAAATGTTGATGAAATTCTAGAAGCTCTTAGAAGGGCAAAAGCTGGACAGAAAGATCCTATTTACCTCGTCAAGTCTCAGAATCAATTTCAAGGACAAAGTCGTCCAGGTGAAAATGGTTCAATACTTGTGAATCAAAATGTCAAACCAAGGACTGAAGGTGTCCACTATGTGACACAAGCTAATGTGTTTGAAACACCCCAAGCAGATGATGGATTTGATGAAAGTGGTGATGTTGTTGGCCATTTCACAGTGAATCCCTATCTGTTACAAAAAGCTCTGGAAAAAACAGCCCTCGAAGAAAAGAGATGGAAAGAAAAAGAAGTTGAAGTTGAAGGTGCTTCAGATGAACTCATGAGAGATACTTCATGGTTGATTAGGAAAAAATGGCGTAACGATTGGTATCCTAGAAAATTTTAAGGACATTATTAGCTAATTAACCTACTACAAATGAGTGTACCTAATTATAAAATAAGTTACTAACCATAATTAAAAAGTTCAAAGTATTGATACCCTATACTATACTATAATATAATATAGATACCCATATGTATACCTATTCTAATTCTAATTTTAGCAACACCTGTAAATTGTACTTTGTACACTAAAATTTCTACATAAAGCCAATTATTTGTAATTAGTAATTAGTAATCTTATAAGGTATCAATAAAATATCCCTTGCGATAGGATTTACATGTTACATGTCTCGTTATAAGGCTCTCTTTACTCTTCTATAACATAGGTACTCGAACATGCATTTTACAAAATACATTACATAATATCTTATCATTATCATATAGTACCCTACCTTAAATATTTTATGTTTTACTAATACTATAATGTAAATTGTAATTTGTCACAAATTACAACGAATAAAAATGACCCTTGAATGGTCAAAAATTTAGAGGTCAATAACATAAGTATTTTTTTCAAAAAAAAACACACTTAAGAATCATTTTAACTTTCAAAAACCATTAAAATTTTTGAGAATTTTTGAGAAAGTTTTTTGATAGAACTGGCCCAATTTTCATGATTTTCATAAATATTTCCTAAAAATAGGCAAAATATTCTTCGAGAATATTTTATGATATGAGAATATAATATTCTCCAACCTCCAAATATTCTCGATATTCTCAAAAAATCTTTGGCATAATCGTTACATTTGACCCAAAACGGATTTCTAATATGTACGTACATAGAGTTTCGGGGCTTTCTCTTCGATATTCAGAGACCTCGAAAGAATATTTTTCCGCTCTTTGAGTAATGTTGTGTAATAGTCTATCCAGTAAAATCTACTTCTTGTAATTGAAGCTTTTCTTCTAGTAAATGATAATCCTGTAAAAATGTGGCCAAAATCTCCAAAATGTCATTTTTCAGGCTGCTGCCAAAAAGAATAATGTCCTTTGTTTACTTTAAAGGATACTTTAATTTGTAATTGTAATTTTAAAGTATATTCAGCCAATTATACTATGAAAAAGTAATTTAGGCATTGCTTTCACTATAGCATATTATGTAAATGCAAAAATGAAGTCAAAATGGACTTTTTCAGAGCTGAAAAAGACACTAAAAAGATAAAAAATGTTTCCAAATTCACAACCAAAATGCTTCTCGAAATACCCCAAAAAACAGCGAAATTCATAAAATCTGACACGAGCAGTGACTTTTTTAGAACTTTTGATTCTAGAAAGAAATCAAACCCTCTTTTATTTACCGTGTTTTTTTGTGTAAGCGTGCATTTAATTTTAATTATTTCTCGTCATTAAAAACTTAATTGTAGTTAACTCTTGTGTCGGATTTCGGAATAAACCACTCTTCATTAGCTAACCAATTACTAAAATGACATCTAATCAGTAAGTATCATTAATTTGTATTCATTTTAATCGGATGGCTTGAAAAAAAGCCGATGATGAGGAAATTTTACTTGTAGTTGTATTGTATTGTATATTATATTATTTGTTAGAGTTAGAACTTTAGAACAAAGATAAAGTTAATTGTAATCAAAGACAAGGACAAGGGTATAACTAATGCTATTTATCTTTTATTGTCATTTTAGAGTTACTTTACATCCAAATGCTGTCTGGGCTCAAAGAAATGATGTCATTTTCCTAACTATTCAATGTAATTTCTTATTCATTGTCAATTTTTTTAAATAGTCTTTTAAAAGCTTTAAAAGATAGGTACTTATTTATGTTCTATTTTTTCTTTAGTGGAAGATTGTAAAGATCCGACAATAAACATGGAAGAGAATAGTATGACTTTCAAAGGACATGGTGGACCCGAGAAGAAAGTAATGCCGACATTTTACTAGATACCTACATAATATTTATTACTTATTTAATTTACCTAAATATAATGAAATGAGTCACACTACATTTTAATGGAAGCATTTTAACTGGTCATTCATGATCTTAATTTTGATACCTAAACGTTGAGGCTGAGATTGGTCTCACAGTCATGTAGTATAGATTATTCTGTATTCTTAGATTTTTTAAGTTTAAAATCACATTTCAAGTAAATTTAGTAGAGTAAGTACTAGTAAGTAGTAAGTAAGTACCTAACTTTTTTTTCAACTAAAATTTTATTTACTTATTTTAATTTTAAAGGAATATACACTAAATGTAGACTTATATGGAGCAATTGATACTGGTAATAACAATTATTTTAATTTTATATCTAAATCTTTCTACTTTTATTTAATTTTTCTGGTTTGATTTTAGAAAAATCGATACATTCTGTGCGTGACCGGGCCATTGAATTTATTTTTAAGAAAAAAGAAGAAGGACCCTATTGGCCAAGGGTAATTTACTAAACTTGAATTATTTTTATGAATTTTTAGTTTTTTAAGGGCTTTGTACTTTTATTATTGTAGAATAGAATTTATTTTTATATTATACCATTGTCACATTATCATGCAATGCTATATTTACCTATTAGAAATTATAATAAGGAAGTTACATTGCATTGTATTATGTTTTGCATATTAAATTAGAAATAGTGCATTGTTATATTGAGGAGGGGAGGGGGTGTAGTGTAGTATTCTATTAGATTAGTTATTTTATTTTAGTATTTATGTAGGTGTAGGTACCTATTAGGTACCTAAGTCCTAACCTATGCAATATAAGTAATTTTACTTCTACTGGTACATGTTCGTACCATAATCGTAATATTGCACGATTATATAGAATGAAAGCATTACATAACATAATTAGGTAATGATTGATGATGCTATCGACCGATTTTCATTCTTAATAGTATTCCGTATTCCCAAGACAAATCTAAAAATTTTACCTTTATTTTTATAATTATAGCTTACAAAATCGACTACTAAACATCATTGGCTCAAAGTAAGTTTCAATTTATTTATCATATTCTATTTCTTACACATTGTCAATTACTTTATTTAAATTATTTTAGATTGATTTCAATAAATGGGTTGATGAGGACGAATCCGGAGATGAAGGAGGTATGCCTGGAGGAATGCCTGGTGGGATGGGTGAAAAAATTAAATTCAATCGTTTAAACTCTTTACTCATGATCATGATCATACATTTCATTTCAATTTCAATTATTATAATTATAAGTACATTTAAAAATGTTTTTTACTTTCCATTACTTTTAAATATTTTGAAAGTGGTCTATAACTTACGAGTTTATACTTTTTAATCATTATCGTCATTAGGTATCTTTTAATGTTTTTTAAATTAAATTGGAAAATAGGAATGCCAGGAATGGGGGGTACTTTAAAATTTATTGAATTCAATGTTTATAAACTCATATGATCATAAAAATACTTATTATAAAATTGCTTTCCTATTAAATCTAAAATGAACTTTTCACTTGTTCATTCATGTATACATATATTAGTATCCAAGTATAAATATTATCATTCCAGTTTATATACTACATAATGGAAATAACCAATATAATATAAATTCTCTTTTTTATAAATTCACAAATAGGAATGGGTGGAATGATGCCTGGAATGGGGGGTAAAAATTGCACTTGTTCTTATTAAGGAGGATAGTTCCCCTAATGGAAACGCGAAAAGTTAATTTTAAAAAAATCATGTAGGTAAACTAATATAAGAAATCGTCTAGAGTCACCTTTTTGAATTTTGGCCCTTGACATGAGATA
>JAQIXA010000804.1:0-34023 GCA_034699045.1 Nanhermannia cf. coronata Gr-Ori-00579
CATAGAGTAATTTTAAAGGGTCCTCTCAAATCCAAGGGGTGGGTAAATTTGAATTTTTTTGAGCATTCACAACTATAGACTCTATAAGAGTCCTTCATACCAAAGGTTAAAATCGGTCGAGTAGTTTTCGAGTTATGCAGCGAAAAGACATACAGACGGACAGACAGACATACAGACAGACGGACAAAGTGCAAGCAAAGTTGAATAGTAAGAGCTCGCTTCGCTCGCCCAATAACAGAAATGATGCTACTCTCGATTATTCTTATCTTATTTAATTTGAGAATTTTTTTTAGGCGAGTAATTCCTGATACTGATAAGAGATTGGCATCGAGTAGAAAATTCCTGGATAGAAAAAGGTATATGGGTATCACTTTCACTGTATTTTGATACCCCAATTTAATTAATTTAAAATTCTGTGTTTTTCTTCATTTTTGTTCAAAATTGGGCTTGATTCGCAAGGACACAGGATTATAGACATGGTATTATTAGAAAAGAGAAGTTTTTTAAAGAAAATTTTTGTGGAAATTTTGGCCTTTAGCTTTGTATCCAGTAGTATTAATTCACGACCACAATTCAATGTCCCTAAGTATTTCAGAAAAAATCTACTTTTCAAAAAAATAATTCATTATTATTATACTCGTATGTAAAATCCCTGTGGTTTTACAAATTAATTATTAAAATATCTTTTTAATTTATTCTACTTTACTATCTACCTATAGTATTATTAATTTCCATCCTCTTGAGGCATTTCTTTTGCTTTACTTTCCCCAACTTTCTTTAAAATATAAATGTACAAATCCTTTGGTATTTTTTGTCCTACGAACGAGTAGTACTGAATTATTTTGCCCACTGTCTACCTATACTTTTACTACTCCTTGCTTAAGGTATGTGTGTACCTTCTTATGTATTTATGCTACAAGTTGGAGTTGAATACCTAATCTTAACTTTTTTATGCTTTTTAATTTATAGGAGAAATTTGAAACATATTTCTTCTCTCGGAAAGTTTTTCGCCCTACAGCAAAAGAAAGCTCTCAAGAGACTTTTTAAACTTTCAATATCCCAAATATTAAACTCTATTACTAGTATACGATAGTACCTAGTGTACCAATCTTGATATTGGGATAAAATAGGTTAATTTTCTAAAACTAGTGATAAGATATTTCAATAAGTTTCAAAAGTGCAACATAATAATTAGCTAGCAATAATGCACAAACTACATAAGTTTAGGTACTTGCTACTTACGATTACAATACGAGTAGACGAGAGAGATTTCAAGATCGATTGTTTGAAAGAAATATTTAGAAAGTTTGATTTCAGACAAAAGTTCAAAATTTTCGCTTAACTTACGAACTAGGAGATAATTACCATATATCTAAACAAGTACCTATTTTTTAGGTACTTATGATTATAATATTTAAATTCTGTTGAGAGCATAAAATTGATTGAGATTTTTCCATGCTGTCAGATCTTTATTTTCAATTTTGTAATTTGTAAAGCATTATAATTTAACATTTAAAAATTTCTAAAATCGAATGTAATTTTAATCTTATAATTATCAGTATCAGTATGTAGAGTAGAGACATTTTCGTGAGCATTTCATTTATGAATTAATACTTTAAAGAGTCTACATATCAGTTATTGAAGTTATTGATAAGTACCTAATAGTAAGGTATTTTAAATACATCGTACGTACATAATTGTAGTAATTATAATTAGACAATTTAGTCAATAGTCAAATATATTAAAAGCCAGGAAATTTAGTTTTTTGAATAACTTGTAAAAATTGAGAAAAAATTGAAAAAAATATACGAGTATAATATATCGTATATACCTTATTAGAAATAATATGGCATTTTTGGTTAAAAAAAAGTTTAAAAATCATACTATTTATGTGGTTAGGTACTAGGTTTTAAAAAGCTAATAGATAGCTTAAAATAAGTTATAAAAAATTATAAAAAATCTCAATATACAAGTAGGTATTAATAATATAACAGTATAAAAAAAAGTAAAAATAGCTGCAATTTGTAATCTCAAGTTTACTTATAGAACCTACTACATATAAGATTACTAACTCACTGGGATAAAATATAAAGATAAAATAACATTTACACAAAATTGTACATAAAATTATATAAAATAAATACTCAAATAGATTGGCAATAAGAATCTACAAATATTTAGGCATTTTCTTATACATTTATTAATTAATTAATTAAACAGTCTTCTATTCGGATTTGCAATCACATAAGGATTACTTGATCTGACTCTTAATTAATTAGGTTTTTTCTTTACTATTTCCAACAAACATCATGATTAATGAAGTAAATTGATTACCTACATTTTTAAGAAAAGGATAATAAACTCAATAAACTAAAATAAATCTTTACAGATTAAGATATATCCGTGCATTACATTAAAATTAGTATTAAATACGACATGCTGATTAACAAGAACTTAACTAATTTAACTTGATTAGAGCTAGTATTAGTATTATTATTACACAATTATGTAGTTTTTTTTAGACTAAAATCCATTTGTTTTTTGTATTATCAAGTTAATACATACATTGCACAACCAACTTATGAGTTATTTCGTTTCATAAAGGTATTAGATATAAATTCTCTTTTAAAAGTCTTATGTTATACTTAAATAGCTTAAATATTTTAAATAGGTTAGGTATTTTGTTCTCACATTCCATACAATTTCAATATTACATTATTTTAAAATAACTAGTCTTATTATAGTTAGTCTAGTTTTCTAAAAGTGAGTAAAATTTTTTAGGCTTTATTAAGTTAAGAGTTAAGATTAAGATTTCGATTCAAGGTAATGTTAAATCTATTTCTCAAATCACAATATAATATACGAGAAAAGAAAGTTATCAAAAATGGAATTATCTCATATTCGATTTGGAAAATCACGATTTCTAAATCTAACTAATTTTAAGCTAAAATAAACTAAAAATTTTTATTGTTAAATAACTATATACTAATTACCTAAATGCCTAATATGTAGATAATAGTAATATATAATATATTGGAATTTTCAAGATCTATTGTTATTGTTGGCAATTATTTGTACCTAATATCTTTTAAGAAGAATGTAATGTATTATCGAGTAATTAGTCTAATTTAGAATAAAATGAATAGATCATAGTAATGTCCTAAGAATTAATTTAAGTAGAAGGTTAAGGTAAGGTAATAGTGGTAGTTGAAAATATACTAAAAAGCGCTACTAATTTACACGCTTAAAAAAGATTAGCAGTTAATTGCTTCGATATTAGAATAAGTTTAAGTAAATTGAACTAGTCTCAAAATCATATCTTTCAGATCGATAATTCCAATTAAAATGAGATGAAAGAAAAAAGAATTATTATAGGAATAGGGTCGACAATAAATTCTTGACGATTGTCGACTCGACAATCGTCAAGAATTTTGTTTTCTCTTTTAGCATAGTATACTATACCTATCTAGTTCGCTACTTTAATTGCTTAAATTATTTAAAAACTCAATCGAGTAAAAAAACTATGCAAGATTTCTGTCAGAAAAAGTTTTTTGTTCTAATATAATATAACTTATTAGTTCTATGCTATGTTAGTATAAAGTATGGCTATTAATTTTAGCTAAGGTAAGTATAATCTTTTGTGGCCCATGTATGGCAAGTCTATTTTCTATTTTTAATTTCAATAAGAAAATTTCGATTCGTTCGATTAATTTCAGTTTAAAAATGTCCTAAAATAGTTCCTTTCCTTTATAAGTTATAAGATTAGGAAAACTAGTCACTAATAGTAGTGCCTATAACGTGTGGGAAGGTTGTAGTCAGAAAAGAAATCAATTTGGTATAATAAAAAATATCAATAAAATATCTGTATACTGATTTATAGTAAAAAGTAAGATAGTTTTCTTTTTATGAGAAAGGAGAAGAGAAGGGGATAAAAATGAGAGAAGTTTTATAAACATCTAAGAATTTGTAACAGTTCTATTCAATTTATCAAAATGAATTGAAAATTAGATTAGGTAGATATAGGTAGGTACTATGTAATAATCTTACTTTCTATTCTATAGCATCATAAAGTTTATATGTACTAGTCGAGAATTGAGAATAAAGGAATGGTTATAATAACTTTGAAAAGGATGAAGTAAAGGAAAGAGGAGTTGTACGAAGATTGAATGCTAATATTATTTTTCGTTCGTTCGTTCTTTATACTATACTATAGTATGTATTATAATATAATGAATCTTACGTGCTTATACTTAAACCAACTCTATTAAAAAACGAGAGATATGGAATATGGAATGAACTGTTCAAAATACTGAATTATCTTTTTTATGTTTGTAAAGTTGTATTTAGCTCTCGATGGATGCCTATCAAATCTTGAATTTTTTCAGCCAGTTGAGACGTCAATTCGTCCAATGCTCTCCTTTGACTTTCTTGTGTTCCTAATGCTGTATCCAATTGAGCTTGAATCATCGCTACATTATTATCCTGAGCAATACAAATCAAAAAATAATTTAATTAGAATTTGGTAATACATATCAAATATAATTTATATGCAAATGAAAGCAGATTTTGTAAAAAAATCTTACTTTTCCTATATCTCCTGCTGCTCCTTTTTCCTTAATATTCTTTATTTCATCTTCTTTAATTTTTAATTGTGCAAAACAACCTTCTAATTTTTCTCTCATATTTCCTACTTCTTTTCTTAATTCAGTAGCAGCTTCTGAATTTCCTCTAGCAGCCTGTGGAGTCAAAAATATTATTTTATTTGTACATTCTTAACACTCTTTTATCCTTATTTTGATTTTGAACTCGATCGTTTAATTCGGTATCAAATAAAAATATACCAATTACTTTTGTATCTGATCTGATTAAATTTAAACACTTTTAAAATTACCTCAGCTTCTAATGTCCGTATTTTCATACGTTGATTTTCTTCTTTATAAGCGTTTAATTGCTTTTTCCATTCTTCAACATTTGCTGTGCTTTCTGTTAAATGAATTAGGAAAATGTCAATTAATTTAAAAAATAAAAACAATAATAAATAAATAAATAAGATCATCATAAAATTAAAGAGAAAACAAAAGCAAACCTTGTAATGCAGCTGTTAACTTCGAATTATTGCTTTTTAAAGTAGCAAGCTCTATTTCCCATTTTTTGGCATTGGCTAAAATTAAAATCAATAATTTTAGAATATATTATTATTTTGTTGGCAATTCTTTTAAAAAAGTAAGAATTGAGTAGGGTATACTACACGAGTAGGTACTAATCTGTGTATCAGTATCTATATAGATTTAATTTACCTGAACTTTGTGCTAGAGCTTGACGCAATCTCTCATTTTCATATTTTAATTGAGTTTCAATAGACTGTGAAGACATTTTATCTTTCCCTGGCACTAATCCTGTATGCTTTGGCGAATCGGTATTCGAAGGTGAGACCCCAGAAACAACACCTAAACTTAAACTTTGACTTCTTTGATGAGCGATTTGATTTTTTAATATAGAATTGGCATTTGCATCATTTGAATTTGTAATTGTCACATTATCTTCGTCATTATGACCCTGTCGTCCACCAGCCATAGGAGATGCACCGCCCATTGAATTTGGAGGAGGTATTGGCTGCTGCTGAGAGCCATTTGATATAGGAATTGATGGCTTTCCACTAGCTATTCTTGTCGCTTCTTTTACTTCTTGAAACTGTTCTATAAACTATAAAATAAAGTAAAATATCAATTAAATAAATAAATGTAGATAGATACCTAGGGTATAAATATAGTTACTTTATTCAGTTCAGCCTCACTCGGAAAACCTAAGCCATAAACCGTGTTGGCTCTAACATCAGACCATTGGCCAAACTTTTGTGATGTTTTGGTGAATGTCATACTTGGTGTCACTATACAAGAAACGAAAAACATTATTTACTTACAAGAACACATTTTGCAAATAAAACATTAGTAGTTAGATAAAAACTTACCAGTCGAATTGATTACGGCCTAAAAAAAGAAAATATATCATTATCTTTATATCGAAAAAAATTATAATAAAAAGCATAATATCAAGATCACATCACATCTGTTCCAAATAAGTTTTAGAAAAGAAACTGAAACTTATTTATCTCGAGGAAAAAAATCAATATTTATGTGAACATTTCACGAACATGTTCATGTTCGTGAAAGCAAACTTAAATTTGAGTAAGAAGATTATCATTACTTTACGAAGGTAAATAACATAACTTTATTATTTTCTTAAAATAATAAAGTAGTTATTTAATAAGAATACCTACACTATGCCTACAAAAATAAGTAAAATATAAAGTGAGAAGAGAATCAAAACTTTGACTTCACATTCATAATATTTAGAGGCCAAAATATGGCTTTTTCGAGCTGAACTAAATGAATACTCACTTTTGTTCCCTCAACACTGATGATTCTGTACAATCCCCTCGAGGAATCATAAAAGAATGAGACAGGAACTGCGGTCGTCGATGCTGGAAGCCATGACCTTTTGGTCGAGGGGTCAATATGAAAAACATGAGCTTTACAAGTGAATATCGGCTGCTCTCTGAAATCAAATAATGACAAAATTATGAATTAGTAAACTTAAATTAAAAATGTAAACAGCTACAAGAGCTATATTAACAAACTAATTTGTAATTAATATCATTTAACATCTTATAAGATTAGATTTAGGATACTTAATATATATAAAGTAATAATTTAAATTTAAAAAATACTTACCCCATTTATATCCTTAAATATTTGTTTAGTTTAGATTTAGATTATAATTTTAAAATTAGAAGTGGTGTTGATAAATTTGACACTAGCAGCAAACCAAATTACCACAAAATAATTTTAAAACTTTAGAATTTAGCTGCCAAATCCAAAGTAAATTGCTGCTACTTGTCAAATAATTTGAGATTCTCAGGAGATGTTGAAAATGATGTAGAAATGTCACATGTGTGTAATTTAACAATATATCTCAAAAATTTGTGTAAATATGCTTCAAAATTGTGTCAAAATTTTACATTTCTCAATCTCAATCAAGTACCTACACATTTTGCTTTTGCAAAAAGCAAAAAAACCGAATTTCACCGAATTTTATGGGTGGAAGCTTTATGGGGTATTGTGATTTACATATCTAAGGCAATCTATTATTTGGCTAAAGGGGAAATTGAAAAAATGAAAAAGATATGCCACTAAAATTAAACGGTTTTGTGTTTGTTGTTTGGAATTAGAATTTTGTTGTTAATTTTGTTGCTGAAACGTTGTTTTGTTGTTGGTTTTAAGATAAAAGTCTTTTATTTATGGATGATTTACAGATTTATATTACAGAACAAATACAGATCATATCATAATAATTATATAGACTAACAGATTAACTTAAAGAATTGAGGATACTAAAAAATTAATATCAAAATAAAAACATCGAAAGTCTCCTCATCAAGCAGGTCACCAAAACCTAAAGAAATCATTACCTCTTAATGTGACCCGAGGAACCATGTGGTCACTTAACTTGGGTGCTTACGATATTTTCGATGTTTTTCAATCGATAAAGTATTGGTTGATACAGTATAATAAAGTCAATAATAAAACAATAATAATAAAAAGAATTGCAGTTTTTACAAACTATTTTATCTTATCGGGTTATTCTTATCTCAATTTTCAATTTGAAATCCTAGATTTTGTCCATTTGAAACATTACTATTGGCGATTCTGCGATTTCAAAATTGAAAATTGAGATAAGAATATCTTAATTTAAAGAATTTTTGGCTTATTTGTTGTCTGAATCTTCAGATTGTGGTGGTGGTGAATTACTTGATAATGGTGGTAAGGTTGTTGTAGGTGTTGTGGAAAAAAGCCTGGCAGCATAATAAGGAGAAAGCTATATAAAATTTGAGACTTAATTAAGAATATTTTAGGTTTTAATTGGATATTATTACTGAAGCAAATGCAGAGGTGTAAGGAGAGTAGAATGGATGACCTGCTGGAGGAGTAGCTTGACTAATTCCTTGTCTTTGAGCCAATTTAAACCTGGCTGTCATTTGCTTCTTCCTGGAAAAGTTAAAAAAAAAAAGTCAATAGCTATTGGCTTCAATAGTTTTCATCACAAATCCAAAAAAAAATCTCTAGTCACTAGACTAGTTTACGTTACATACTTAATACTTATAAATGTAAAATATTCGGGAAAGTTATAACTAATCTTATTAAAGTTAGTAAATGGGCAAACATGTAAATCATTTTATTTGGACGGTATCTGGCTGGTTATAAATTAAGCAAAATTTCGAAATTTTTGATCAGATTTTGGGATCTCTAAACTTGCCATTGCCATAAAATTAAAATTTCAATAATCTTTTTGATTTTGAGATCCCAAGATTCCAACTTTTCAAGGTTCAATTCTTTTGATTGTACCATAAGATCAAGAGATTACAAGTTTCAATTTTATCGATACCTAGAAAAAAATATTTTAGGAATTTTTAAGAGATTTTTGCAAATTCTTAAGTATTACCTACATACTTTAGATAGCTACTTACTTACTCGTATAATTTATTTATAGGTAGGGTACTATGTATTATAGTTAACTACTTTGTATATCGCAATTTAAAGCATTATAAATCCTTTTATTCATAATTGGTATTGCCATTTCTTTCTTTAGTATGACCGAAACAAAAACTAATTTAAAATATTTTTACCATTTTGTTCTCCTGAAAAGATTAAAATGGAATGTATAAACATTAGAGAAATTTAAAAAAATTAATAATATTTTAGATCAATTATCAATTTACCTGTTCTGAAACCAAGTTTTTATTTGAACTTCAGTTCTAAAATCAAAAATATACCATAATCATAAGTAAGTAGATAGGTACTTACTGTATTCTTTACATTTTTAAAAATTAAAGTTTTCTAAAATTCTTACAAATTCAAGGTTTTTGATAATTCCATTCTTTTGCTCACACTCAAGTATTTATCATTCTGTAATGAAAAGTCAATAAAATTTAAGTCGAGAATATACATACCATTACATAAAGGTACTTTAGTTATGTCATTTTATTTTGGAATTTTTCTTAAGAGTTACTAGTCTAGTAAAAAAAATAGTTTAAAAGAGATTCATTTAACACCTTTATGTCAAATTTTTTGTCATTTCGACAATCCTTCCTTTTAAAACTTTAAACACATAATCATAAAATCTGTAAAGTGCTTTATGTCTCTCTAAATACCTACCTATACTTACGATTAGGGTACTGCCTGTAAACACTTATTTCAATTTTCATTAATTTGCCTGTTGTATCTTTACAGCTACTTATGTATTGGTATTGAATCTACAATCTACATAGTGTACGAGTAGTTGCCAATCAAAGAAACTTCTAAAAAATATCCAGTAGAATCCGACATTGCAATTTAAAATCGACTTAAAAATTTAATGGGGAATTTTTTTGGATGTTTTCGAAAATCTGATTTTTTAAAGTCAACTTTCGGATATAGCCATAAAGCCTTGTAAATCATAGCCTTGTAAAATTCAAGTAAATCCACTAATCTTAAGTATTTTTGTTTTGTTTTAGATCCAGGATAGTACTTTTAAAATGTTGCTGATAGATTAAATATATTAGTACTAATTAGCATATTATTATGATTGGTAAACACTTTACGACTAATAAGTTAATGATCATACGCATACGAGTAATAAGACAGATCTGACTCCCAAGTACTAGTATAATAGTAGTATCAAAGTTGGGAAAAATGTTATTTTTAGAATGGTTACTAGACAAGTTATGTATGTATCTTTAATAATAAATCTACAAAAGAGAGGATTTAAAGGGTCGTAAATAAGTGAGATAATGACCAGAAATATTTTCTCACTAATATTCTTAAGTACCCTACCTTTTATTTGTATGACTTATTATTTAAGATTTTGGTAAAAAGGTGAGAATTGCTGTCTCCTATTCTCCTTATACCAGGTACAGATATTTACTTAAAGTCGACACAGGAACCTACTATATAATACTATTACTTTTGTTAAATTGTTAGTAGTAGGTAGATAGTAAGTTTAAGTTACTAACTGACAATGAGTATTAAAAAGATAAAATCTTGTTACACGACATATGTATTTACTTACATAATTGGCTAAGTGAATTTACTGAAGACATTAAAGACATTATTCATAATTTTATTAGTTTCTGAACACATTTAATATTCAAATCCTAGGAGTAATAAGTGTAAGTAACTGTATAGAAATGAAATTACTATGTATCGAGAAAGCTCGTAATTTTCAGAATTTCTTCACCTGATCCTTAAATGCATGGAATGGAATTGTTCAAAGCTAGGGATAAACGAACTAAATGAATATAGTTTGACGGACAATAGAGTCTAGGGGTTATAATCTTGTAGTACATTGATAAATAAGATAAATGGGTAAAAAAATCTACAAGGTGCTAAAATGCTTATGATTATTGTGTACCCAATTAATTATGTTCTAAATCTAAGAGTAAATACGATTAGGATTTGAGGATACACATAATATGTATTTTGTGTCTAGTTTTTTCTAAAAAAAAATTTAAATTATGCTTATAAACTATGAACTAAAGGGTCCTACCTTGAATTCCGATTCCAGTCTTTCAAGTTGTTTTGCTGAATAGGCTTGTCGAGGTTTACGGTCAAGTCCAGGCTTTCTTGCTCGACGTCCCGATGATTTCGGTGCTAATTAAATTAGATATTTTAATTTTAAAATATATCAAACCCTTATCTAATACTAATGATACTATAGAGCCTAGAGCTATAGCTAGTACAGATACAGATCCAATTCTAATATTTGGGTACCTAAAACATAAGAGTAGATACTTACTAACTACTAGGCAATACATGCCTAATAAGTATGTTGATTGAATTGATTAGGTAAAAGGTACTGAATGTGATTACTGATTATTATAACCAAATATTCTACTTTACATACATATAGGTAGGGTAATGCCTTAATTTATATTAAATAAATACCTTTAGGTATAAATTACAAATATACTTTATTTAAGTACCCTACTTAAAACATTGAAATACTGGAATTTCGATACCCTACTAAATAATATCAGTAGTCAGCAGAGTAGTCAGTAGTAAGGTAATTGTAATTACTTACTTTAGTATCCTAGTATAAAAACTTATTTTTATTAAAAATCTAAGAAATCCAAAAAAGATCTAGGTAATATAATAAGTACCTACCTATACCTAATTTATATTTAATCTATCTTATTTCATGATATCTTGCCTTGCAAATTTGCAATCAATTTCTTTTTGAATGAATAGTAAAACTTTGGAAAATTTGGGATTCATTAGAAGGTACCCTTTAACTTTTAAAAACCAAAAACGTACAATTATAGAATCAAAATATGTTATATCCTTAATCCTTAATCCTTACTAGAATTGAATTATATACAATTATATCCATATAGTAAGAATCGATTTGTAGCCTTTGTTTTTCAATTAAATATCTAACAATAAGATTAGGAATTTTGATAGATATACCTTGCAATCCAAGAATAGTTGGCTTTTGATGATTCCAAATTGGATTTGGGAATGAAAAAATATTCGGAACACAAAGTCCATAATCTAAAACTATTAAATATTAAATTTTTATTAGAATTAGCTAACTATAAAAAATATTCTGTAGTTAAAAAATAATTTTACCTGAACTTTGAGTAGTTGAAGAATGAGAATGAGGAAAAATATGATTAGACTGAGATTGAAATGCTGAATGATTTTCTCCAGAGTAAATTGGCAAAGGTTTCACAAATGAGAAAAGTGTTGAATTTCTATTAGTTGATAGAGCATCTCCAAATTGAGAAAAAATATTATTTTGGATATGAATATCTTTGAAACTTCCATCATTTGAACTTTTTGGTCTCATTTCTTCATCATCTTGGTCGTCAAAATCAACTTCGATTTCGGACTCATCTGAGGCATCAAATTCTTGATCTTGATCATATTTTTCATTATCGCTTTCGTGATCAGAATCTTGGCTTTTCTCAGCTTTTTTCTCAAGAATCGATTCAATAGAAAACGATGATTTTTTTGAACTTTGGTTTGAGATTTGAAAAGATTGTAAAAGTAATGATGATGAATGAGGTTCTTGAGGACTTTTGGAAAGTAAATTATTTCTACCACTTGTAGTACTATGAAGGTCCATTGCCAATGCCAAAGACATTGTTGAAAGTATCAAGTTGATAACAAGAACAAGCCAAAGATCTAAATGATAATAAAATCTTGAGATTAAGCTATTTAGATAATATTTAAAAACATTCATCTGTAGTATCTGCTGAAGTTAAGTATCTACTTGAGTTGTGGTAAAAATAGTAGAAAGAAATCTTTTTACAGATTTCATTTATAAGCTCCACCCCTGTATAAAATATCATTGGGTAGTTGCTGTAAATTATAATGGATAAGGCGGAACTTGATTCTTTTTTAGGGGATGATCGCTTTGGTCAGGAAATTCGGTTTTTTCTTGGTCCAAGTCAGAATCCAAAGTCCAAAGGGTGGTAAAATTTCATATTTGTTAAATCTCGAAAATATTTTACAGTTACGGATACTCATGTATAGTTTTCGGATAATAGTTCGAATGACCATTTTGTCCAATGATATATAGTCCTCCAAATCTAAACATTCTGACTTTTTGAATTGCCGCTATGGCACTATATTGTATTTGTATAGTCCACCTTGCCCCAAAATCGAAAAGTCAGAATGTTTAGATTTGGACTACTATAGCCAAATAGATTTTGGTTTGCACGGTATTGTTTGTTAGAATTTTCCTGCAAATATGTCGAAATCTACTAGTTGCTAGAAACGAAGAATATATTAGGTAAGGTATGTCAAGAATGTTTTCATTATCATCTACGGATATAGTATCTAGGTTTTGTAATTCCAAATCCAAAATTCCTATTTAGATTTGATAGGTTTTACTATTCCTATTTTCAGTTTACAGATAGGTAACTTTCAAATACTTTAAGCATTTGACAAACTCGATTTTGAACCGATATCATGCTTTTATTATGCAAATTATGTAGGGTACTATAAAATATAAAATACCTATAAAATAGGTATAGGGCTCTATAGAGTACGTAGGTACTATAAAGTACAATACAAGTAGGTAGATTAAGGTATTGGTACATTTTAAATTTTTGACACTTTGCAATTGAAAAAAGTTTCGAATAAAAAGTTACTGGAATAACTCGTAGTACCCTACCTATAAGTACTCATAATGGGTAAAGTACCCTATCTAAACTATATACGAGTTTGAGGAATCCTGCGGCTTTCAAAAGGGCTTTATAATATTTTAAGAGAACACAGGTAGTAATGTAATATCTGTGGAAATCATTAGGCTCTCCTCTTTTACAGATTATTACTCTTTTGCGTGCCATTTTCAGATGATCTTTGTCATCGAGTCATCATCCATTACTCTATGATGATATGGTTTAGTATTTTATTTCATTTTTAGGGTAGTGAATACTATTAGGAGAAAAGTGCTTTACTAAATATTCTTTTTCTTTCTTTACTCACCTATATGCTGCTATATGTAGTGTAATGGGATTATATGACACGCCAACAGTTGTTCAGTTCTCATCAGTCTCTTTTCACACCTTTAACTTACCCATTATTACAATAATACCCCCCACAAATTTATTAGAGTAAGTAGAGTATAAAGCAGAATATACCCTTTAAAACGGTGTATATTTTGATTATTAAAGTAAGGATATAAATGGATGTAATTTCATCCATTTATGTTAATGATCCTTTAACAGATTTCTTTCTATTGTCTTCAAATTGTTCAAATTTACTCTAGCTAAACAGATTTTTAAATTTTTATGAAAAAAATTCTAGAATTCCTCTGTGCCTTACCCGGCTACCAAAATATAAGTACTTACCCTACATAGATGTATATATTATCTGTAATAATTATAGTTTGTTAGCAAATGAATGAATGACAAATAAAACTTTCTTTTAGATTTTAGATCAAGAATCAAGGGTACTTAAGATCGATAATCAGTGGGTCTTCTAAAAAAAATTAGTAGGTAAGGTACTATAAGTACAGGTACTTGAAATCTTGTATAGTTTAAAAGGTTAGTGTAATATTCTGTATTTACCAAAATATTGGAAATATTGGACTAGTATTTAGGGATAAATATGGCTCTAAATACATTAAAGAAAGGTTAAATTTTGTTTGATGATGTATAAAATAGAATATAAAGAAGGTGCAAAACTTCCATTAAATCTCAGGTGAGATATTTCTCACACACTTTGTTCCAAAAAGATTTTTGACAGCCTCATTCAATCTCAAAACCCCCTCTAAATATTTCTATTTTTCTCTCTGCTATTCGACAAACTTTCCTAGTACACTATTATTGCATTGTAAAGTTAGTGAAAGTGTAGAGCCTAGAGTAGCAATATTTTTTGATAATATTTCCATAAAGAGCATTAAATACAGAATAGAGTATAACACAGCACATCATATTACTTGAGCTATTACAACAAACATAATAGCGAACAGCAATAATATTAATATAAAATATATTGAGTGCAAAATCATACTTTAATTTTCTCTATAACACCTAAAAAGTACATCTTTCACTCTCTCACGATCTTTCAGGTTTGAGAGAAGAAAAGAGAAATATCTCCTTTTACAATTTTAACCATGCAATTTATTATCCACTTGAAACCTTTTTTCTCTATTTAATACAAAGTACCTACAAAGTCCTAAGTTGGTGAAATCGAGAGTGAGTAAACCATTTATGAAAAAGATCCATTTTAAATTTTCACCATCATATCATGAGCTAAACTTTACTAAAAGCTCTATTATTTAAAGTTTTTTCTAAATGAATTTATGTATAAACTTTTATTTCTATTTCCACCTACCTTCTACTTTACTAACCCCGAACCCCATATTATACTTGTACAATTTCTATTTTCTAATTTTATTGTGAAATGTGAAAGATTATAGAAATCTAAATATTTTTAATTGCTTTTAATGTAAAGATGTTTTAAAAAGTTGGGAAAGAATTTGTCATATATTTTTATGTATAAATTATATTTTCTGATTTTTATTTTTTAAGAATTGAGAAAAAAGTATAAAATATTGTTATTTTAATTTAAAGTAATAATTTTTTTCAAGATGATTATACTTATACCATACCATTCATTATTTTTTTAATTATTCAAGTGATATTATTATTTGATAATGAATTATTATTAGCCATTAATTACTTATTTATTAAGTAACTTATCGTTCTAAGAGAATGCGCGTGTTTATTAACGGCATAGGAGCAATTCCTTCCCTGCTAACAATTCTTACAGCAAATGTAGGTAAATTGATGACCAATCTTCTACCAATTTCAGCAACACACTTTTCCAAAAGGGCATATCCTTCTTCCCTGGTCATATCTAAAAACATATTCTCAAAATTTTAGTTCACTGGTACAGGAATTGTATTTAATTTAAATTAATTTAACTTATAAACACAAATATATTATTTTGAAAACTACAAACAAATTAAAATATTGATATTTTACTTGGTCTATAATAACCATCCATAGTACTCAACGTGAAATAACCTCCATATCTAGAAAAATTAAAAATGGTCAAGTTAAATCAAAAGTCAAAAGGTATAAAATAAAGTATAAATGTATACAAATTTACCCATGAGCACAATATGGGATTTCAACCATTGAAGCTAAATAATCCATGAAAAAGAGTGATGCTTTTTTCTCGACATCATCAAAACCACAAATGAGCATGTTGCAATTATAAGGATTCTATAAAAATATATAAATAAGAAACATTAACTTTTGGGCATGATTATGATTATCCTTTTAAGTTAAAATCATCCCATTTATTTTTAATATTGATTGACTCTGAATTTTGACTTTTGACATACCCTGCTACGAAGATGTTCAGCTAAATTCCTTCGAGTAAAATGTGCAGCAGCTCTTGGTGATAATTCATAATCATTTTTCATCTTGTAAAGTTGCATATTCTTTGAAATATATTCTGAAAATTGGACAGAATCACCGGCTTCTCCACTCACAGCCATCAACAGTTTGTCCGACATCGGAAAGAATTTATCCTCATCTAAAATGCAAAAAAAAAATCAATTAACTTTTGCTATAATATAAAAAGATTATTTAATAATTTAATAAAATAATTTTCTATTTATCTTCTATTTTTGGGCAAGTTATTCAATTGTCAATTATCTAGTCATATATTTTATATTAGCCAAAATAAAGTCAAGAAAAATAAGACACAAGTATGGTCTATTTATGTAATTCAGCTCCGAAAAACCAACGTAGTCTTAATTATTGAGTAAAATGTACTTGAAATTGAAACCAAAATCGAGTTTTTCAGGGGTAACGGAACGGCTAAGGCTAAAGGTCAGTTAAAGTTAAAAATGAAATGTAATGTAGCCACTAAACCTAATCATTTAATTCTGCTTCAGCTAAGAAATGAAAGGCTAGATTTTATCAATACTAATACATATACCACAGCAGTGCAAGTTCATGTATAAAAGTGGGCAATATTTGGTTTTTCACAGCTGAATATGAATGATAATGTTATGATTAATAAGTTATTAGGTAATTAGGATTAAAAAGAATGCTGATCCTGTTTCTGATTGAAAAAATAGAATCTTACCATGTTTCATGACGACGATTGACCTGGCATCAATAGTGTCAGCAGCAACAAGGACGAAGTCATTGAAACATATCCCAATAAGACACTCCATTTTTGTTAATCTATTTCCGGTTTAATTTAATTTTCTAAATTCCTGTCAAAAATATCGGCAAAAAAAGACTGTGAAGATCTCCAATCTCCGACTCCGAAATTGAAAAAATGAAAATGAAAATGAATTGCAAAAATAGAGTCAGAGTTTAGCTTTAAAAACCCAAATTCAAAATTCATGTGTAATTAGTAATTAGTAATTTTTCAACTTTTTTTTGCAATTTTTGCAAAAAAACTTTAAACTTTTTGGAATTTTTTTGTTTTTTTTTACTAATTTTGTAAGTTGTAAGGTAAGGTAAGGTAAGGTAAGGTAAGGTAAGGTAAGGTAAGTAAATAGCATATTGATTAAACTAAAAAATAATTAAGTAATGTTTCTATTAATTCAGCTCTGAAAAACCTAAATTCGCAAAAACCTTTATCAATATTTTATTATCGTTCATTTTCATTTTCCTTGCTTTGCTTTTAGTATTGATTACGATTACTCCGTAATTTATTTTATTTATTAGAGTTAAAAACCAGAGTAGAGAGTAGAGAGGAGAGACTTTACTTACTTTATGTAAAAATTGAGCTGAAATTTTGGTTTTCAGAGCTAAATTAAATGAATGAGATCATTTACATTTACAATTAACTATTTTTGTTTTTGTTTGTAGGGATAGGGATTGTCGGATTGTCAAGATAAAATTGTTCTCACCTGGATCTAAGGCTTAACCTGCTGATCGTGATCCTGTGAAATATGAGGTTAAAAAGGTACAAGAGGTTCCAGAAGGTTATCTCATTTTACGAAAGAAATTATAATTTTCGAAAACCATTCCAAATTCTAATTGATGGGACATTTGCACAGGTACTTAATTTATTCTCAAGTTCTCAACTGTCAACTTACAAAATAATCATCAACATGCTCTAATTTTCTAATACTTTTTTCTTTCAGGCTGCATTGGCTGTAAGTTTACTAACTATTCTATATTTTAATCTTTATACGCCCGCTGTTATTGTTAGATGTTTCAGATCTGAACACTTTGTTTTAGCCTTTATTCTGTATATATTACACTTGTGAATTTGAGGCCTAATCGGGTTTTTCAGAGTTTAATTACATATGAATTACTTCACACTTGACAGTAATTATTTAATTAATTTATTATTTTTAGAATAAAGTAAATATACAAGAACAACTACCCAAGTATTTTGACTGTCCGACCAAAATCGTCACAACATCATGTATACAAATTGAGGTTCAAAATCTTGGAGTTCACGGTGCAGTTCATATCCTTAAACAATATCAATGTCACAAGTGTCAACATCAAAATAAACCTGTAGCGGCTGTACAATGTATCGAGTCGATGGTGTCTGGTGAAGATCGATATTTCATTGCATCACAAGATCCTGGAATTAAGAATAAATTAAGAAATCAATCAGGGATACCCATTATGTACTTACATGGAAATGCAATAGTCCTTGAAAAACCTTCATATTTAACCTCAAAGAATGTTACTCAAAGTTCGCTAGAAAAACTTGAAGTTGCTGGATATCAAAAAGAAATTTTGGATGTATTAAAGGATAAGAGTGGTATAATTACAGCAAAAGCTAATGAAGATAAAAAGAAGCGCAAGAGAAAGAGGAAAGAACCAAATCCATTATCATGTAAAAAATCAAAAAAGAAAAAGAATGTAGCCAACAACAAGATGAAACAAATTCAAAATAAGTCCATTGATAAAAAGAAAAGGAAAAGAATTAGGGTTAAAGGGGTTAAGGAATAGATTTAATCAAGTTCAGACAATTTATGAGAACAAAACGTATTTTATTTAATATTCTATTGTACAGATAGTCAAGTCTTCAGCATATTTTATATTTTACTCCTTTTGTGATTGTTCTGTTAATATGATATAACGATATCATAATGATTGATTATTTTTGTATTTGTTTTGTAAGTCTTTCTAATTCTAATTATACAATTACAATTTATCTTTAGTTAATTTATTAAGATTCAGGATATTAATTTCTTCACCAGACCTTTTGATCTTGATGATTATGAAAAATGTAACCCTTTTGAAGATTTGACAGACGACGATGTTTTCTTTTTTATCGGAACAACTGAAATATCACGAAATTCGATTCCTTCAACTAACAATCCTGATCTTACTGGACGAATCTTTGTGTTAGAACTAATTTTTATATAATTATCATCAGAAGTTTCTCTTGCTGAACTACTTGTACTACTATTTCCGGTATGTTTCCTATAAATATAGTTATTTTAAATATGATTGTATAACTGTAACTTGATTAATATTTTTCTTAATATCATTGAATACAGAGTACTTGTTTACTTACGAATTTTTTCTAGTCATTTTTTTGCAATCAATCACAACTTCTCTCTCAGCATCTTCAAAAGCAACTTCCATCAAAGTATTAAGAAATGGTGTAGAATTACTTTTTTGAGAGTATGGTTTTGAATTTGGCTTTGGTTGATCAAGATCAAGTTGAAGGATATTTGCACGACTGTAATGGACATTATCAAGTGCTCGAATTTTATCACCAGTATAAAATTGAGGAATTGTAGTCATCTTAATCATATTCGGCCGATTATTATACCATTTTGAAGACAAGTCTCTTTTATCTTCTGGAATTGGCAAGTAATCATTTTGTCCCTCATCATAATAAAATCTTTTTTTAAGATTTTTTATAAAATTTCTTGATACAAAACTATCGATTATCATTTTGAGTTTCTTTTTTTCTTTATTCTGTTCTATTATATCATCTTTAGTATCGGCGATAATATCTTCACAGCCTACGATTTTCTTTTTTGTTTCTTTTCTACATAATTCAATTTTGTTATCAATCAAGTATCTATCTTTCAAATTCCCAAAAAGCTCGAGTTTATGATCTACTAATGCTTTTGCTAATAATTTCTTTTGACTTTCTAGAATATCTTCAGGACCTCTTATTACTTTTGATGGGGAAGGAATTTGATCATCATGATTTACAATTTGCTCTTTTTCAGATCCCATAATAATTTCCTTTTCCAACACATCCTTCACTACATTATTGTTCTTACCTTCCACATCACAAGTTTGCAAATTAGCTCTTTTTTCTTGACTTAATTCAGTTGTATCATCTTTATTTTTACCACTTTCACAAAGCATTTTACTTTCTAACCATTTTATTTTCTTTTCTAGTTTTTCGCATTCTTCTTTTGAAGTTTTAACCAAATTTAAAACAGTTTCTAATTCTTTCTCCTTTTCCTTGATTTCAGCACGTTCATCCCCTTCCATCTTTCTTTTTTCTGCTTCAAGTGTTTCAAGAGTTTTCTGTACTGTATCAATGCTTTCAAGTTGTACACCATAGGATTCAAGTATTGGACCCATTTTACTCACTATCTCCATATCACTATCATTAAGATACGTGAGCTCTTCATCTGATGAAATAGTTTTAGGATTAGGTGGTGGTGGTGGTGAATCTTTTTTCTTAATTCTTCTAACTTTTTCTTTTTTCTTAATAATAGGTGTTCCTTCTGCTCCAGATTTTGAATTGCACTCGAGGTTTTCAACGTGATCTTGTTGCTTGTTTTTATCTTGAATATGTTTACTAGACTTTAGCTCAGTTTTCAGTACATTATCATTACAATCTGAGATTGTAGTAGTAGAAGCGGAAATGTTATTTCGATCATGTTCAGCAGCATCAGAAATTGCCGGAAATGTAGACGACGAAGGCACTAATATTGGAAATTCTTTAAATCTCTTTTCCGCTCTTCTCATCGACATTCTGGCTAATCTTCTATCTAATTCAGCTCGCAAAATCAAAATCTCGGCTAAAGCTTCTCTCAAAAGTATATCGATTAACAATTCATTCATCTTGGGTTTATTTCGAATATTTTTAGCTCGAGCTGCATATTTCAAAGTACTGATAGTTTCATCCCAATTAAAGTCTGCCGGTCCGATTGTAGCTATATATAAGAAATAAGAGTAATGGAAACTGATTTTTTATAATTTCTAATAAATACCTCAAAGTATATTAGGAAGTCGTTACCTATCATAACCGTTCTTGAATTACCACCTAATGAATCTTGTAGTAGACGAGTCAGTTTACTATCACGATAAGGTACATGTGTACTTGTCCCATCAGTAAGTGCTGAAATTACATTACCCAAAGCTGATAGTGATAAATTAATTTTCGTAGCTTCTTTGAATCTTTCACCAGTAGCTCCTGATTTTGCTATCTAGAAAAAATTATGTACATTAGTAAGTAGGGTACGATAAAAATATCCAACTTTGCTAATATTTATTTGTGATATTTACTCTTTCACTTCCTGCTAAATCAACTAGATTAAGTTTTCCAACTTTCATTCGTTTTTTCTTTGAATCTGGTTGATTTGACCATTCGTTTATTTGTTCAACTTGTACAATAAATATTGCATGAGATCTCGATGAATGTTGGTTCATATTGGTCCTACCAACAGCTCGATTTTTATTGCCCTTTTTCATTAAATCTAACGTTTGCTTCGTATTTGTACAGAGATGAGTCGAAAGTCCCTTCACATAAGGTCCATCCTCATTCTCTCTCAATTCACAAACAGTTAGCGTTTTTCGACCAGCTATCGTTTTTATTTGAAGTAAATCCCTTAAAACTTCTTGATACAGTTCAAGATAAGATGCTCTGACTATGAATTGTGTCTCAATTTTTTCTTCAATATGGTTAAAAATATGCTTGATCGACCTTGGAATTACACCTTGGAGTTCTTCATCTCCCCAATTACCTAAAATCAATCAAAAAATTAAAAACTTTTAAAAAATTATCATATTATTACTAGTAGGGTGCTATGAATTTATTTATATGAATTCATATAATAGTGCTATGAATACTCCCAATATAATGTATGAATGTAAGGTATAAGGTATATGAATTTATCGAACCTTCCATTGTCCATGTTTTGCCAGTGCCAGTTTGGCCCTAAAGATATATCCAATTTTTATTAAAATAGTTTTTGGAATTTGAACTACTTATTTTTGACTTTTTTTAACTATCTTACATAGGCAAATATTGTTCCATTATATCCAGCAAGTACAGAATCGACTATTGGACGAAAACTTTGATTGTATATTTCTCCCTGTGTATTTCTAATTAGAAATAGAGTAAATATTTAGAAAAAAATTCAATTTTTATTACCAATTGTTTAGAACTCTGAACACATAGTGAGTGAGTAGTAGTTTTAAATTGATTAGGTTTTTATTTTTATTACTTAAGTTAGTTTCTGGCTTTTACTTTTTCAAGCTTTCTCTCTCTCTGTATTTACACTGTATGTATACTTCTTGAATCAAGTATAAAAATAAAGTAGTTAAGTTTTATTAGTCAAAAAAACTTTGATGCTCTATCTTATACCAAAAGGGTACTATTACTACTACTAAGCTATGCTGTTTTTACTGCTATTTATGAAGAAGTTAAAATCGTCATATGCGAGTTTTTAATGAAAACTAAAAGAGCTGGAGAAAGTCTTGTGAATAGTTTCATGGGTTTTTTGGAAAAGTTAAAAAATACTTATTAGGCTGTAGTTCTATGGTAGGTACCTCTCATCATAGCATGCATCAAAAGGGAAATTTTGCCTTTTTAGATCTATAAAAATGAAAAAGTAAGTATTAAATTAAAGTTTTAAATCGCACATTTATTGGACAGCTGCTATTGAAATTATAGGGCTATTCTGCTGCACGTCATAGTCATAGCTAGTCTGTCCATCTCCATCTCATACTCAATTGAAATTTTTCAGAATTTTTTAGTTCGACAAATTATTTTGATCTCAAGTTTAAAGCGAATATAAAATTTGTCAAAAAATTTACCTAAATGGTTTTTTAACAATTTTAAGTGAGATTTTGTATCTTTAGATTTTACTCTTATTTTAAACTACAGTATATATTTTTAAAATTTCATACCTAAATTGACGGTTCCAAGGTTCGAAATAGTCTCAGCGGATGTCCCAGGTCGTACTCGAACATCGATACTTCTTGTCTCGGGTAAAACGTCTACAACCCTACAAGTACCAGGACAAGTATTTTGTAAAAAGAGCAAAAAATAAATCCTATAAATTAAACATTCCAAGCGAAATGAAATTTATGGGAAAAAGTCCAACAAGCACAGTAAAGTTCAAAAATGCAAGTGCCTTTCTATAAGTTACATTCTAAATATAAAATTCATACTTATACTCGAGTAAAAAATAATAAAATGAGCTTTTCTATATAAATGTACCCTTTTCTAAAAAAAGGACAATATCCGAAGATCCGACAGCAGTTTAAATTTTAAGGGTTTGCTGCTTTCCCTTTATTTCCCTGGGTTTGCTTGTTTGCCGTTTAAGGCTTGGAAAATGATCAAAATGAAGTCATATATTAGAAAAGGAAAGAACAAACACAAAAGAATAAGATCAAATGCCCAATTTATAGCAAGTTACTAGTACCCTAGTCTAGTAATAGTTGTAGTACCCTACTTTACAATAGTATCTAAACTATTATTATGATTATGTGGTTCACAAGCCCCTTATATAAAATATATTCAATATTTCTTTTATCTATGAGAATGATAGAAATCGGTCGCATTCCAAAAATATCAAAAATAGGAATAGGTATATAGAAATAAGATAAAAACTTTGATATTGCTTTTAAAAGCTAAATCAGTTCAATCGCTGACTATTTCAGACATTTTTAGACTTTGAATAGAATATTTATACCTATGTCAAATTTCAGGGATTTCTAATTTCACCAGGTCCGAAATTTTTTAAATACTCGCAATATTTCCTGAAGTTAAAGCTACGAGTAGGGTATATACCTTATCTAAGCTTACAACTCATCTCATTTGTATATACTGTACTAGGTAGATAATGTTCCTTTTAAAACAATTAGTTATGTTACAATCAAGCTTTTTTTGCAAATCCTAATGCTATACCTACATGGTGTACCTATATAGGTGTCTAGGTACTAAAATTCTTAAAATTTAAGTACCTATATAATACCTATACTACAGACTACAATACAATTTCGAGATTTTTGTAAGAAAGTTTTGACAGTTTCGAATTGGGCAAATTGTCAAACTTGTTCAAAATGTGTAAAAATATCCTAAATTTATAGCCGCTTTACTTTACGACTTACGAAGCAAAACCCGCCTCGATTTCCGCCTGGCTTATTGGCCTACATCGTACAATAACTTGGACACGTTCATCTTCAGAATTACCAGCAGCATCATCTCTTATTTCTTCAACTAGTGCTGAATATCCTGGTAATTTTGTAACCAGACTATCCGTAAGAAATCCTCCCGAATACATGATACGATTATTGGTGATTCTTTAAATACTTTTTCAGATATTTTTGTCCTAGGTCCTTTTGAATGTCATATTAATATTCTCCAAAGGAAAAAAAATAGTTTACAACTACACCCTTATGATTTAAGTACCTAAACAAGTGACTATATAGCAAAAGCAAATGGTCACCAACTTTTCTCCCTATAACTTGAGACTTTTTTAAACGAGTTTCTTTCGAAAGTATGAATTATTTCTACACTACAAGTTATTCTTGTATGAGATTATAGCTACAGCTGGAAAATCTAAAAAATAACTATTTCTATGGGATATTTTAACCTTGAAACTTATCTTGCGACTGATCATATCACAAAGTCCTTGTAATTTTTGGAAAATGTAAAATTACTATTTTTTAACTAAAATTGGCTATTTACAATTTGGAATTAGCAGATTTTACATAAATATAGACATGTAAAATATCCCCGCCCGACCTATAAGTCAAGTTTCGAAAAACTAATCAATCAGAAAATTAGCAATTCTAGAATAAAGATTTTAATAGTTTAATACTAATCGTAAAAACTAACATAGTTGAGTCTATAATTAAGCGAAATGATTTGTCAATTTGCAAGTTTTCTGAAGTGTATTAGATTACACAGTTACTGTAATTTTGTTTTTATCAGTAGTTAGGTATACTAATTTTATTAAAGCAAAAAACGTCCAAGATCTAGAAAAACTAGAAATAAAGCTCCAATTTACTTACGACAGATTGATGTAATTTTCCTCTTGTTCTCTAATTTTTATAGAGCAATTTTGGTATTGATATATTTTATTACATAATATCAAATCTCAAACGAATCTCTTATTGCACTCATCGCCAATTAGATCAATAATTATTGGCTCTATATACAACATGTTTTCTTTTAACTTGTCTTTAGCTTGAAAGGAGTCCAATTGTCCTTTTTTTTCAAAATAAAATAGGAAAGTTTTCTACTTTTATTACAAAAGTTCATTGATCATCAAAGGATGTTTTTTTAAAAAAATCTCTTTACTCAAATCATTTATCATTTATAAATGAATTAGTCTACATTCACATCCTATATTTAGACATTTTTGACTAAATCAATAGATATAAAAACTCAAAAACGCAAAAGTTAAGTTTTCAAAGTTTCAAAACTTTTACCCAAGTAAATGGAATAGGCAATTCAAGGTGCGAGAAAGTACCAGAAGAAAATGATATGAAATTTGAATCTGAATTTTTATCATAAACCTATATATTATCGTATTATTTATTGATGTTCCTCCTATATGTCGGTAATAATATCTAAAGTATATGAGAAAGTACAGATAGATGTAAGTATATAGATACCCTTGGGGTGAATAAAACTGAGATTTTATAGATCTTCTGCCCTAAATTCTCTTAAGCATTCTTCTATAAAAGGATCAATATAATATTTTTAAGACCTTTTTACCTACTACGCTAATGCCTTGATATTTTCCAAGAATAAAATGATTATTTTAGGTAGGTACAGGTTCTTATAATGTGAGAAAGTGTTACCTATATAAGATCCTGTATGAAAAAAGGAAATGAAATAAATGCTTTATGAAGCATTCGATTCACATTTATTTTAATGAATTATCATATTAAAAAGCCTCATTTAACCATTATATAATATCTCAATATCAGTCAAGGCCATCTGAGTCGAATTCTCAAAATCAAATTTATTTCTATCAAATTGAAATCCAAACCATAGAGTTTCAGAGTAGGTCGAATTATTCCTTTATGCAGTTTTATCCTGTTATATTAATATAGCTAACTTAAACTTCAGTATATCAGTAGTACCCTTAGATTAGACAAAAGCAAAGATTTCCATTTTTTGAAATAAAAATTCTTTCTAATTCTAATAAGGTACTTAAGTACACATATCTATCAACTACCATGAACTTTAGATTTTGTTGCTTTATCATTATTAATTTAATAAGTTTTGTAGAACTTGTAATGTACCTATTACCTAATCAAATAGATGAAAATTAGGATTTCAAATTCAAAATTGAGAAGAATTATCACGATAAGTTAAGTAATTTAATACTACTAGTAGGTAGGCGGTAGGATTACCGTAGGATACTTTAAAAACCCCAATTCGATTCAATTTTAGTTGATAACCAAGATTTTTTTGCAATTTGCTAAATGATTCTTTTACTTGTATGTCAAATTAGGCTAGGCATACCTATAGTACGAGGAGAATGTTGTAGTAGATAGAAAAGTGCCCATATTCATATAGGTAGGTTCCTACTATAAGTAGTAAGTAGTAAGTAGGCATTTAATAAAGATTATCACATATTTTCAATTTTGATCAAACATTTTTATGCTTTTTAAAAATCAAGTTTTCATAAAAATAGATAACCCTTTCTTAGATACACGAACATACCCCCTATGTCTTCTATCTACATACTATACATATATCTAATGAATCTAAAGACCCTTATAAAAGTATTAGATAGGGTACTTTATTTTGCAGTTAATAGGAATAGGTAGGGTACTTATCTTTAGTTGATATACCTAGAGTATATGTAAGGATAGGTTCAAGTATATATCGATATTTATAGAAATGTTGAAAACTACTATACTCGTAGGTAGATGCATGTCAAAGTAAGGATAAGTAGCAAAAGTTTTTCCCTCTAATAATAATGGGAGATAAATCACTTGCAAGTTTTCACCAAGTAACTGAACACACCCTTGATTCAATACTCAATACTTACATACTGATACTACTGATACTGATAACTAATAGTATAAAAATTGTATCCTGAGAACTTTTGGCTTCTTTTTGCAAATTTCCTTCGATAACCTACTTTTACTTGAACTTACTTTTTTTGTCGAAGAATACGTAATTCATACTTATTTTAACAAAGTATTTTTCAAAGTTTATCATGAAATCGAAAAAGTCAACCTTATTTTTTTTCCAAAAATCAAAGATATCAGTATACAATAGTGCAATAGATTATAATATAAAATTAGTATCGAGAAGTTTCTGATTTCGTAGATAGAATTGCAGAAAAATTATTTGTTTTAATGCACTTTTAACTTTTCGAGAGAAACTTTTAGTTTAGATAGATTTTTTTTGTTCTATAATGAAATGATTTACTTACCTATATTTATTTACATTACAACTAATTTTCCAAAGACTTACCTTATACGTAAGTAATAGTTGTGTTAATTAGGTCTACTGTGGCCTTTAAATTAAATTGTTCAAATAATAGTTTGAAATTGAAATCCTCTAGAGATCAATTGTAAACTAACCCTTTAATGACTACCTATTTAAAACTACATCAATTCTGTATAATTATCTCAATCTCTTGAGATAAATAGTTGATAATATTAGCTCCGAGTATAATTTAAATTTTTGCCATACAATTACAATGGATTGGTTTATTTGCTAGACCCTAGTAACTTCTAGTTCATAGTACAAGGTATCTTTTTCTCTTAATAGAACACTTGGCTAAAAGAAAAATCTATTGTACCCTACCTATGTGCCAATTGCTAACGATGTAAGTTGATTAAATTTTTTAAATACAAAAAACCATAAAATATTTGAAGAAAAAAACGGAAATAGAATTTCTTTGAATTCTTCAAAGGTTTCAAAATTTCGAGTTTTCAGCTCAATGAACTAAAAGGATTGAATGAATGAATAGCTTGCCGAATATCGAAAATGGCGGAATTTTTACCGATATTTGAATAGGTACCTTACTTGTGGCCAGTATGTCATTTGACTTGTGGAATACCAAAGATTTTCTAGTAGGTATTGTAGGTATTACTTTTTGATTTTGTGAACATTTTTTAGAAAATTAGTAATATTACATGCCTTGTAATTTGAAAAAACAGATACTGTTCGTAGATATAGCAGTACATTTTATAAAATACCTTTCAAAGTGAAATTGTTGCAATTTACGTCAGTAGAAGTCTCCTAAAATTACTAAAATTTGCAATTTATTTATCTTGAAAAACTTAAACTGGTAGCTCGTAGACTAGACTGAAAACTTTTAAATCAAATTAAATACCCAAGGGAAATAGTAGGTCACCAACTATCAAATATTTAATTGACAAAATTTTTCTTTTAGTGGTTTTTTTGGAATTAATTTTTTAAAATTTTACATTGGAATCGAAAGTATTGGTAGATAGATTAGATAGATGAACACAAATCTATAGGTATCTTATAATTTATTGAATTGAAATATTGAGTTTTCTTGATATTTAAAGTAATTTTTGGACATTTAGCCATGCTAATAAATGTCACTGAATCTCAGAGAAAGCTACATAAATAGTTTCTCTAATAACTTAAACTTGATTTAATCATTCAAGCTCAACTATAAGGTGCAAGAGACAAACTCAATGAGATTAATTGCAAACGAGATTCTCTCCTGAAGTCAACACAAATTTCAACACCGTCACAATCACTTAATTCTGACTTTTGAGCAAAATTTAGAGGAAAAGCAGCTTTCAAACGTATCTTATACTTATGATGATGATAAAAAGCAATAGGTTAGGTACGAGTACTATAGAATATATATGTATGTTATAAAGCTTTAAGCTTAATTTACTTATTCAGCTCAAAAACATCTAAAAGGATTTAATTATACTGAACTACTTACAGATTAGGATTAGCACATTCTTTCCATATGCCATGCAGTACCTAATAGACCTTACTATGCAGATTAAATTAAGTAAAAAAGTATTAACAAAAAATGTTATCTGAACTACATACCTACTCTTAATACTACTAAAATCAATACAACTCTATAGTTAGGGTATGCATTTAAAACTGAATCTGTTTTCTTTAAGTAAGGATATTCTCGTACTATACCTTCTAAAAGCAGAAATCAGTAAAGGATTAAAGGGATTTTAATTAATTATACTCGTAGAGACAGACTACAGATACTCGTATCAAAATCAGAGCACCATTCATGTAACCTTTATTTAAAAACAGGTACTAGATACCAAATTCTTAATTTACGACTCGAATAATGGGCAAATATAAATGAAGTTACCGAGCCAGCAGGGAAAATAAAAAATCCCAATCAAATTATTGATTATTAGTTAGGTAGGGTACTTATTAATAACATCATACTCGTATTTTTTTAAATTCTCAAATTGACAATAAATATAACCATTTTGAAACTCATATGCTGCACAAAAATTGTTTTTAGTATCGCCAATTCTATTGCTTATTGTCAGTATTATATAAGATAGTACCTATACTTAATAGCTGAGTAACTAACACTGGAAGTGTAGAGGTAAAATAAGAAAATGTAGTTATAAAATTTTTATCATCTCTCAAACACCCATTCAAGTGTAAAGAAACTATTTTAAAAATTTTATAAACCATATTACTCGTATTGTGCATATATATAGGACAATAGTACATACAAGTATAAAAAGTCTGTGGACAAGTACATAATTTAAATTCAAAAAGATATGAATAAATGAAAGAATCTTTTCTTTCTCAGACAAACAAATATGAATAATACCAGCAGTATAGTATAGTAGGTAGTAGGTAGGGAATTTGTCCTGGAAAGATAAATTATTATAAAGCTTTATTTAAACAAAGTATTTTGCCAGACAGCATTTCGTGTCCTAAAAGAATTTGTATTTTAGACGAAAAACTTGAAATTTTGATGAAAAGGGTGAATAACATATTATTCTACATACTATAGTATAGTGGTACTACTTATACAAAATACATAGTACGAGTACGAGTAGACACGAGGCAAAACTAGTTGGGTTGAAAGCTATTTTAATTTTATTACACTGTACTTACACGCATGTAAATTTGAATTTATGGCTTTAAGGGAATTTTCTAGGACAAATATTTCTATCTAGTTAGTAGTCACTAGTTCATTTGTTTTATTGTTCACAGTTTGTCTAAAAGCAAAATTATCAAAAAAATTTTAACAGCCAATTTTTTGTCATATTTTTTATGATAATTTTGTCAATATTATATAGCAAAATTCATAAATCTCTATAAAAAATGACGGACAACGACAAAACACCTACAGACAAAGGACAAATAGGATAGGTAATTGCCCTGCATGTAAATGCAAACTTTAGGTTAAATGACCAACACTTTATTTTCTTTTGTTTTGAAGATCAAATGTCACAGTAGACTATAGGCCCTTTATCGTAGGTCATTTGTCACTTTGTAGACCTTTGCCTCTCGAACTGTCAATTTAAAGTACAAAATCACTGTTTTTATGCAAATTTTGTCAAAATTTTTTTAAGAAATTGATCATTGCATATTGAATAGAAAAATTCAATTAAATATTTACAACTTGATAAGATAATTTGGGCATAATGAGTGCACAATTGTTTTGTTTATGTAATGTGTATTAATACGAGTTTGAGAAAAAAAATAGTTAATTTATTTTTCCCATTTCCGTCCAAGGGCATTATTAGTACACAAAGTACATAAGGAAGTAAGGGACTAGATATTTGTAAGTTTTTTTTTGTTAGGAGCAGATTATGTGTAAACTGAGTAGGCATTACTGGGCTCTAGTAAATTGGTCTATTGCCAATTTTTTGGTCGGCTGACAAAGTTTATGAACTTACTTTTACTTTGCTTTTTTTACTTTTTACTGGTACTCGTATTAGAGAAAAGTTGAAGAAAAACACAAGAGTTTTATCCTTGGTAGTTTGTAAAAGGATATTAACTGAATCAAATGGCAAATAATTACCGTTAAAAGTACCTACCCATTTCCACCAATATTATGTCATTTATGCCAAATCTTGATTTTGTTGCAAAATTCTTTTCATTAAGTAAGGTATTTAGGTATGTAACTTTGAAATGAAATTTCCTGTGGGGGCTCAAATGATAAAAAGTATAGGAGAAAAGTCATATGATCTACTTATCCTTAGAATTAAATCTAGCTCAGCAAAGAGAAAAAGAATGAGTTTCAAAAAGTCAAAAAAAAAAGTTGATAAAATACGTAGTAATAAGTATACGAACAACTGGATAAAGTCAAAAAGCTGCAAATTACAAGTTTTTTGATCTTTTAAGGGCTAATTTAAGAGTAAAATGATTGTAAAATTGCAACTAGAGGTTCGAAATTTTCAAGAAAGGCTGACACTTTTCACTTTCCTTCCTGAACCAGTGAAAGCTTGTATGAAAATATTTTAACTTGAAATTAAGAAAATGAGATTTTTTTGGGGAAAGCCAGCTGACAGCTGTGAATTTGAAACTCAAAATCCTGTCTTGACTCGAGATGAAGAATTCTTTTTTAGAAAAGTTGATCCCTCTTGACATTATTCATACTGTCTCAAATATTTCTTTCCATTTAAAAAGTACCTAAAAGTATTAATACTATGAACTATGAGAAAAGTGTAGTCAAATAGTAGATAGATAGGTACTTTTTTGGCATTGCCATTTCTTGATATCTTGAATTCGAATGGTAAAAGTTGAGACGGGGTTTTTGAGACTTTGAGAGAGTTTGATGTTTGAAGTTTAGCTAAAGATTAGACAGGGCTGAGGATTCGATTTAAGGAGAAAGATACATCCGGACTTTCACCAAAATAAATAGTATAAATATGTACAGGTCAATTGGGCAAATGTAAAAATATCAAATCAAAAATAATTATCTAATTTAAATGTTCTAATTTCTTATCAGTTTATCAACTTATCAGATACATACCTATCTAAATAAAACGAGGAATATCATCCGAATTTTGACAAAAATTTTAATATTGCTGGTATCTATACGAGTACTAGAATAAAATATTTATAGAAATTCTGTCCTTTAGTCTACTGATATACGAGTATGATGGACTATATTTGGTCGACAGTCATCAGACAAATAATACAAAAGGGGCCCGTACAAGTAGGTACTTGTGATAGATATAGTATACTGATATTATGCATGTCTTATTTGAGCTTTTCAATTTTTTTATTTGCTTTCCCCATACTTAAAAGTAAAAGTAAAAGTAATAGAAATCCAAAGATAAGAAAAAAAACTTTCAGTTTTTTTCAAAGTTAAAACTCATTTCCCCTTTACCTTTCAGGGCAAACGGTAGCCAACCTTTTTTTCCTGGACATATGAATTCCAAATTTATTGCAAAAAAACCTCACACAAATACTAATAGTAAGTCGGTACATGTATACATAACATACATACTAATGTGAAGTTTTGTGATTGTAATAACCACTGGTATTTGCATTTGAAGTTAAAGGTTTTGGCCAAATTTTATAGACTATTTGAATTGGAAAAAGGTCGAGACCGAGAATTCTCGAGCTGAACTGTCGAATTATTTCCCAGGTGAAAGGTTTGCAAAAAAAACTGGGAAATATAGACTTCTTATAGTAAGGTACATACCACACTAGTACTATGATATACTTGAAGGTAGAGAAATGTTCAAAGCTACAAAATATATAATATATAATGTAGGTCCAATCGAATAAAAAAAAAGAAAAGAGTGAATAAAAGCAATAAACCTCGTTTGAAGAATGATATAAAAAATAGTGGTTGGAGAAATAAGAAAAAAAATAGTTGCTGAATCTGACTGGAAACAACAATCCAAAAATCTCGAGCTAGTTTTTTTTGCAAAGCAAGGTAGAAAAAAATAAAATTCAATCCTGTCTTGAAAGTTCGTCTGTTCGGTCGGTTTTTTGGACGAACATTTCAATCTCACGATTTTATTTTTTTTGTTTTTTTCCACCTGAAACTACTCAATTATCCAGTAAGAAAAAGGATTGGAATTTGCATTTAAGTTGTATTTATTGTAAGTACATTTATTACGGGACAATTGGTCTGAAAATATTTGGTTTGAGAGCTTCAAGGTATATAAGTAAAGGGATACTTTTCTCATCAAAAGTTCAATTTTTATCGTAATTTATTCAAATATTTAATAAAATTTTTGATTCTTTTATGAATCTTAACTCGTAGGTAGTACTGATATATTAAATATCTTATTACTAAAGCCAGTTATATTGAAATTGTTCGAAAAATGTCTCAAAAATTTGTTAGTTCTCTGACTTTCAGTTGCCTTTAATCTCATTATTAAGATTTAGATTGTTGTTTTCTGAACAATGAAACCTTTTTACTTGTTTTTTTGTAAAAAAAAATAAGTACACCTGAGTGAATTGACAAATTACAAATTTGCAAAAAAAGACTTTCTCAACTCGATTTTCGACATTTTGGTGACGTCAGCATTAGGATTTGAGAATTGAAATCTACCAATAGGTACTCGCAAGTACTTATTTCTTATTCTAAATCTATAAAAGTAGAAGTCGAGAGTCGAGTTGATATATCGGATAATCAGGCTCGTAACCTTACATTACATCATAAATTACTTAGGTATCTAATATCTAATCCAGCAGGCTAAGAAAGTAGGCTTATAATTTTCCCCAAAGTTACCATATACCTACCCACATTATACCAGGATATAAATAGAGTATTTCCAATTTCCAATAAAATAACCTGTCAAATTCAATTATCAATTTTCAATTCAAACTAAATGTCTTCTGACTATACTTGCGAGAATTCTCGTAATAATAATAAGGACCTTTAAGTAATAACCCGAAAATAACTATTTATTTCGATTACCAATTTGTAAATTACCTTAACTAAACCTAACCTACATTTACAATCCTAAATAAGTATTGCAATTCACTTAGGTATTTCATACACGCATTAATACATCATTTATTTACATAGTCGTAGTGGCACAATGACCAAATTTCCTATTTTAATGATATAAATATTCATTTGATAGAAAGCAAACTTAAATTCGATTCTTATCAGTATATATTCGTAAGTATAAGTTAACAGTCTTTCGTTTTGAAGAAAATTAAGCCAAAATTCTGTCTCATTAAATAAGGTTCTAACCTTGGGTTTAGGAAAGGGTTTGTTCTGTTTCTTATGGAAACTTCCCCTGCAAATATATTTCCATAAGACCCAATGTTAAAATTCAAATTCAATTAACCAAGCGAAATTTTGACCTAGAGGTCTGAAACTTGCACCAAATTGCAGGTC
>JAQIXA010000805.1:0-34011 GCA_034699045.1 Nanhermannia cf. coronata Gr-Ori-00579
GATTAAAGCCTAGTTAATAATAGTAATAATTAGGTTGTAGTATCAGTACTGTTAGAACTACGGATACATCTCAAACTATCTAATATGTACTCGTAAAGTTTTGATCTTGAATTGAATTGAGAGAACTTGCAAACAAAAATAGCAAGTTTTATCTACGAATATAAATAATGTTCTAGTTGACTACCTCAAGTTTTCAGATTTCAGATTTCAGAATTAGATGTTAATCATTTCCCTTTAGCGGCTTTTCCTTTCTTTTCTAAAACCATGGTTTGTAACAACTACTATAGTAGTATAGTGTAAGTATAATGTTCATTGTCATTTCGTGGTTTACCCAAAAACCCTCAAAATCGTATAATTGTTCAGATTTGATTTACAAGATACATTTACTATAGTAGACATTTGAATTGAATTGTACATTTTGAGGCTGAAAGAGATGGGAGTGAGCCGCTAGAAAATGGACAAAATATACCGGAAGTAAAACGGAATCCCGGAAATGTACAAATATCGCAAATCTACACAAAAACAAAATCTCGGGATAGAATTGTACCTACTTTTAGTACTTGTATTATCATTATTAGTTGAGGGTAATAAAATTCTATTTCCACTTAAAATTACTCGAAACAATGGTCATATTTGCTATTGTATCTACTGTAAAAGTGACTTACACTTTAGAAACATCCTATTTTACTAGTGTAATATTTCAACTTTATTTTTGATTTCAGGTTATTCATACCCTACTGATACTGATATAGAATATAAATCCTATTTTCTAATCTAAATGTTGATTTTTTTTTAATAATATACTCATATCGGAGAGTCATCTATAAAAATTTATTTGCAATTTTTCAACAGTTTTTTCTTTTTTTTCAAAAATTTGCAAAATTTTTGTCTCGTAAGATATTGCAGTTTATAAGATCTTTTTTGAACTTGTATGAGATTTTAATGCTTATTTTCTAATCGAAATATTGGATTTTTTCCAAATTCCAATAGAAGGATTGACAATTGACAGTCAGTCGACATTTCGTAGTCTTTAAAAATTTATTTTCAAAAATTCAGAAATTTTTACTAAATTCAGGATTGGACTAAATTTTGAATCAAATTATACTTTCTAGGCTTTCTAAAGTGCGTAAAACTTTAGAGTTTTTTCAGACTTTTGTTCATATTTCTGCTACTTACCGAGATCAGGCTTAAATGAACTAAATGGACTATTTAATCTAGTTAGAGTTGAAATAAAATGAAATAAAAAAAGTCGGATTTGATTTCTTTTTAGTTCGGACCATTACCATGAAAAAAAAAATCCTAACCCCTTTGAAACTTCACTTTTATGACCTTCCAATACATTTAACTCCCCACAAGCAAAACCACTAACCCTTTATTCTACTACTAGTAATAGTTGGATACGGAAAAGTATTCGTACTTAAATGATACTTTTCTAAATAGCAAGTATTTTTACTACTACTAAAGTACTAGGTACTTATACAGTAAGTCTGTATTTTTGACGATTATTGGATTGGATTGGCTTTTATTGTTTTCGAGTTTCCTAGCTCTGGTTTTGCTAGACCCTTCCCCTGGTTGATCTCATAGGGCCTGGCCCTTCAACTCAAAGTCAAAGGCATCAATAAATTTCATTTAACTCTTTATACTACACACTAGTACTAGTACTACATAGTACAATATAATATAAGCAAAAATTCCTAATTTAAATGGATAAAAATACATACAAATTGAAATCAAAATGCTTTTCTTTTGTAATAGGGTACTACGAAGCTATTTTGCTATCTTGCTAATATAAAATGATTTATAGATACAGAACAAAAGTCTGACCACCACTGTAGGGTAGTGTAATTGAACTGTGCTCTTATCACAGGGCATTTGCATATTTCAGAATTTGTTCAGATAATTTGCATATGAAAAGCATAAGATCAATCATACGGGGGATTTTATAAAAATATTTTCATTGTTCTGCATTTTGATTTACATACATTTACGAGGATGAATTTATCCAGTTAAATTGATTACAATAGCGATTATTTGAACAAAAGATGGTGATTATACCTATATACGAGTATTATATCGAAATTTCAACTTTTTAGAATTAAATCAAGCCTTTGAAAGATCAAAAAGGGATATGTAAAAAAGTCAATAGAAAAGTTTAAGATACTTTTACAGTAAGGTATCTATAATGTAATTGGTACCTGTAATGTAATGTATCTAATATGGTTATTAAAAAATGTTAGAAAATTAGCTTTATGAATCCAAGGTATCTTTTATCTTAAAATTTCCAAAATTTCAATAAAATTTTCATAATTTGACTCCTAAATAAAGTAGGGTAATGATATACCTACTCGTACCTAATTATGTTTGAAAAATTTGGTATAAAAAAATGTCAAAAAAGTTTAGTTTAGCATTTGAAAAATTGAAGGTCCCTCTAATCTTTCCACTATTATGAACTTGAACAAATTACAAACCTACTTATACATAGTATAAGTAAGTAAAGTAGATTAAATCCTTTTTAAACTCACACTTGAAAACTAGAAAACCCCCATATGGTTTTAAGTATTATTTTTCTATACTATACCCTTGCCTTGTAAGTAAATGCGGTTTCAAAATCACAAAAGTTGACGAAGCAGCAAAAAGAATCTTTTGTTCCTTTTTTTTTAGAAATCTAAAATCCCTCAAAATTGAATTGAAACCCTTTTTTGAGGCAATATAGAGTAGTATAGCTCACTCGTATAGTAAATTTTTTGAGATTTTTGAACAATCCTTTAGAATTTTTCAATTTGTTTTTGATACCCAGGCGTGTTTAAACTCGTCAAAATATCCTAGAAATGTAGAAAAGTATCCTTTCTCGTAAATTAAATCAAATCGAATCACTAACTCCCGATGATCGCATTAGGCATTAGTATCTGTATAAGTATTTACTTTGAAAATAATAGACAAAAAAACCTTAATATAATCTCATTTGAACAGTTGGAATCGTACAAAGAAAGGGAAAGAAAAAGATTCCAGTTGAATTTGGAATTAAATTGGATTAAAAAAAGCAAACAATTTGTGAGATTTTGAGTAAATTCTTAAGTGTAATTTATGCCCAGTGATAGCAAAGATAATTCTATCTACTACTAGATACTAGATAGATACTTGATTCATTTGAATAATAAAAATTCTTATGTCGAATTTATACTTATTTATTCATTCGAATTCTGTGAAAGAATCAGATACTTTTTGTATTTTGTTTAGCTACAGTAAAAGCCTACGGGTAAGAGAATTTAATTTCCTGAAAAATGTAAAGAAATAGATTGAAGTTTTGCGGTTTTTATAGAAAAAAAAGCTAAATTGTACAAATCACAAATCTAAAGGAATGGATGGGAAAGTAAACTTAATTTATCAGATTTTTCCATTCAAATGTGCATAAGTAAGTAAATGGAAGTTTAGAAACGGATTTCATGTCATTTCCTCAACTTGTCTGACTTGTCAACTTCTCTTAAAATACTTACTTATGGATAAAAAAATTCTGCTTCTTTGATGCCAATATTAGTATCTAGTATCTAGGTAGGTACTAGATAATATCAGAAAAGCCAAAAAAATCATATTTGCCAAGAAAATGCAAAGTTTTTTAGCTAGATTTGCTAGTTATTAATATCAAAAATTATACAAAATTTCTTATTAGGTATCCAAAATCTCGAAATTGATAGGTAAGTCTCTATCAAATCTGAATCTTACCCTTTTTGGAAAATCTACTGACGCTTTACAGTACAAGGACCTACCTAGTAAAATGTAGAATTTCTTTTAAATCACAGTATTAACATAAACTCGTAAAATTTTACTCCAAAATTATTCGGCATAACTGATGCTAGTCATAAAAATGAAGGACCTATTAAACTATCCTGAGATTTTGAACTGAAAGAAGAAAAGGGTGAACAATAGACTATAGGAACAAAACACCATAATCCAATTGCCAATATCAAAAAAATTGAGTGAATTGAAGCTGAAAATTGTTTTTTTTTAAACTCAAATCATAGTAGTAGATCCTACTGGAACCTGAAACTAGGACTTGCATAAAATCAAGAAAAGATCAACTCTCCGTATACTACTCTGTATTTAACGAATTCAAGGACATTTAGGTAGATTCAGAAAGGTCAAAGTCAAAAAAGTCAAATTTTACAATTTTTGAGAAAACTGATCAAAATATCAGACATAAAAATGCTGGTACTGATACATGTGGTAATATGTAGGCAGGCAAAATTGTATTGACATTTATTAGGGTTAATTATATATCAGTAGTTTTGCAATTTTCGATTTGATCTACAGATATTATTGTTAGGAAACTTTTTGATTTTTGACATTTTTATAGTGAATAATTTAATAAAATAAATGACAATAGTAATACTGATACCTAGTAGAAGGAAAAAGTGAATTGATCTCTAAATATCCGTGGAAAACTAGAGTTATTGAGAAAGAAAGGGGTTGAAAAAATGCTTAAAAAGATATATAAATCGAGAGGATTTTGTGTGGTTTCCCAAAGTCAGGAAACGATTAAACTATAGATCTACTTCTGATTTCAGTTTTTTAGGGGATATAATAAATCGCCATCAATATATCCCGCATAGTAAGTACCTACTATAGGTACTTAGGCCATGGTTTAAAAGTTAAGTAAAGGGTTTTGAGGATTTATAGCTATGATGATGAGGTATTTTGGATTTTGAGGAAAAAATCCTTTGGCTACTTTGGAATTTCTATCAAGTAATTCTATGTATGAGTACTGGTAAAGCGATATTTTTGACAAAAATATCAAGTAGAATATCAAACTGTATTTACAAATTTCTTACCTCAAATATTCAAAAAATATGAGTAGGGTACAGATAGTGGATACTTTTCCATATCAATGTTAAATCATTGTATAAATATCTATTTTGACAAATTTTGTCAAAAATTTCAAACCTTTTTTTCCAAATTGACTTTTTAAGACGTAATTTTGGCTAGTTTTCGCTAAATAGATTATTTCTTTTGAAAAAATTTGAAAAATTAAATCATTTTTTTGAGAAAGGTGTACTTTTGCTTGTAAAAAGTTGAAAAAAAGAAGAAAAGTTAATGCTAATGTTGCAATTCTAATGGGTAGAATAAATTACTTGGAGACCAGGACTTTGACTTGGCCGAGGCTTATGACCAGCCAGAGATCAGGCTAGAAAGTTGGAGAAATATGCGAAAGGGTTTTTGTACCAAAATATCCATATACCTACTAACTACTAGTACTATATGAACTTATATGAAATGAGGTTTTTTCGATAATATATCACTTTTTGAGGGCAAAATAAAGGCGGAATTGGGGAAAAAGCTTCCTGAATTTTGTTTCAGAAAAAGGAAGAAAAAATGTAAATGAAAGTGGTATGAGGAAAAATCCACTTGGAGAAATGACCCTTGGCTGACCTCACATGAATCAACTTCTCCTGTCCTGTCTCTACTTCTACCCAAGACCAATATCCAAACCTTACAGGCTTATATCTATATAGGTATTACATAATACTAGAATATCAGTTCAGTACCTATCCATACAGAGTAGGGTACAGAGTAATACTATTAGATAATTTTACAATCCGAGTATAGTACCCTACTCTACTCGCTAAACTATGAATTGCTTAGGCTGAACGAAAATTCAACAACTTTCCTTTCACAAAATACAGTCGGACTTTCTGTTCAAATTCAGTCAATCAATTTACATTTTATTATAATGATAGAAAATTGTGTCAAAACAGAACAAATCAGATATTTTGATGAGATCCTCTATTACTACTCTGTGTATATATGTACTAACTATGTCTAGAGGTTTTTTAAGCTTCCAAAATTAATTTTACCTTTTAAGTATAGCTGCATCGTGATTAACCAGTTGTGTATCGAAATTTTGGTCTTAAATAAAAATCAATATACCGATAGCGTATGATGCACTTCAACTATGCCCTAAAATTAGCTAACTATAAGTACTATGAGTACAAATCAAAGCTTTAAAAAAAAATTTCAAAGCTTTTTTTAGCGATTTTTGCATTCATACTTGTGTTGTGTTTGACATTTTGATACTGGACAAACCTAGTATAAAAAATCAAAAACCCCGAATAAAAAATGAGAATAAAAGACAAAATTTCTATTATATTTGGAGAAAGTCTACTATTTCCCTGTATCTGTATACCTTCCAATTTTGAATAAAATACAATCAGATATCATTTCCCCTACACTTTAACAATACGCACATAGTATAATGTATAAAATGTATATGCTTTGTATGTATCAGTATAATGCAACCCTCTGTGGTTTTTTTTAGCTATTTTGATCCCATTACATATTCAAGTGGTCCTTACGGACTCATATTTCTACTCTTAAATGGGATTTAGAGAATTTATCAGTAAGTAAAAATAAAAAAATTTTCAAGTACCTACTGATACTACTACATAGGCTATACTAGTAGGACTTATACATAAGTACTCAAAAGCTGGCCAGAAACCAAAACTGAAGATTTATTCATATATGCAAATGCTCTGGTCGACTTTCGACTCGAATTTTGCTCTTTGCTTTAGCTTTGGGCGAAATGGTCGACCAAAAAAGCATCTTTTTTTAAATATTAGGTACACTTGAAATATACCAAAAAGACCCTAGTAGTTACACATAATGGTCATTTTATACATAATATTAAACTCTAATCTGGGCATATTTCTTTCAAAAAATTTAAAAATAAACCCGACAGATGTTTGTAAAAAAAGACCAAAAAAGGTGTGATTTTGCAGGTGAATTTTGTAAAATAGGCTTCAAATTGACTTACAATATTGTACTACTGGATACATTGTACGCTTTTTAAGGGCTTTGGTAGGTATGAAATTAGAAAAACATTTGCTTCCTCATATCTTTATCTAGGTTTAATGATCTTAATTAATTTGTGAAGTGTGGAAAGGAGGCTTTATTACACAAGTTTTTTTAAAGGAAGGAAGGAAGTAATAAAGCTTAAATATGTGATTTTGAATTCTTATTTTGAATGAATTTGAATTACAACAAGAGTAATCAAAGTCATACAATACATAATAGTGCTAGTATTTCGGTTGAAATTGAAGGGCGTGAATAAGGGGGGGAAAAGAGCCCCTGCCAAGTCTTCAGAATCAAATGACTTTATGACAGTGTTCAAAAACCTTTGTTTTCAAATTTTCTAAACTGACATATGATTTCCTATACATTCTATAAATACAAAATTCAAAGACACAAAGGTATTATGTAGTAATACCACCATACTTAACAATAAATAAGAAATCACCTGGATTATCCCCATTTTACAAGCTTTAATTTACTAAAATCCTTTTTGTGATGTGCGATATCTAAATTTTTTTTCTTAAAATATGACAGTTTTTAAAGACTTTTTGAGAATGGATAATCGTTCACAACTCACAAAGAACCTAGTTAATATTAATGACATATATTGATAGCTTGTCATTTGAAAGAATGAGTTATGTATGATTATGTTATAGTTGAAAGATATAAGATAATACATATCTACCATATTTAAGAAAAATCTTTAAGAAAATAATTCGAAAATTTTGAACATTTATGATCTAAAAGGAGTCAAACAAAAAGTTAAAAATTTTGCAAGTTGGTTTAAGTAGGTAATCCCTAATTTATAAGAAATATTTCGTGAAATTCAAATATCAGAGATATCAATATACCAATATAGATAGACTTTAATAAATGTTTACAAAATGTCAATGAAATCTTGTAATATTTTACCTTTTTAATAAGTGTATAATTCTGGAGTAAAAAAGTTGGGAATAAAAAAAATAAGTCGTGTTAGCATGTGGTCTGGCATTAAAATATGAGAGTTTTGTCGAGCCGGTAGGCATTCTAATTAGAATATATTGTTGAGCAAAGGCCTAACCCGATAGTTCTATAATTATGGCTATTTTTACGTTTCTAGAAAGCTATTTTTCTTAATCTTAATCTTTTTATAGCCTTTGAAAAACCTACTTATCTTTATACATAATCATATAGTAGCCCTTTTAGGCCTATTACAGAATATAGTGAAATCTTGAAATTTTCTTGAGACTACAAGTGGGGTACCTTACTATGAGTCTATGAGATTTTAATAGTTTTTCTTTTTTGCTAAAATCATATTTAGATAAGCCAAAAAAGGAAATATGATTAAATACCGTGTAGGGTCTAGAACAAAGTATCTACCTACTAGTGTACTACTGATACAAGTAGATTAGGACTATTGGTAGGAAATTTTTTTTATTTTAATTCGGTAAGCTCAATTAGATTTTTTGTATCGACCTTTCCAATGGCCTGAGAACCCCTGAAGTTCTTTGAGAAGGTGTTTTATTGTCGGTTTCTCGATCATGTAATCTAACCTGAGAAATACTCATATTTAGTGTGTGTGTGTGTAATATCAAAATATAATAGATATTTTTTTCCAACTCAAATCAGAATCGGACCTCCCAGAGTCGTTGAGGAAATCAAGTGGAAATAAATGAGAATCTGGCCATACTATTCGACCACAAATAAATCTTTGCCTCTGACTTTGACTGAGCTTTTACTTGTATAAAGACCAATTCTTTGGCAGCTCTCTCACCGAGATTTTTGCATCAAAATAGTACCACCAAAAGTGTTCAAAATCTACTGAAATTTCATCAGAGGATACTTTTGTCAAAATTAAAAAATAATTCCTATTTCTTCATATTTCTTATGCATTTTAGGATAATTATACAAAGTAGGTAGGTACTTACGAAGGATTAGTTAGATACTTTTCACTATGAATATTAATATAAAGACTTTTTTTTGATTATTTTGAGTTTTTTCTAAAATATACTTCAAAGGATTCGATTAAGATAAGAATAGTTGAAAAATTCCCATTTAATTTTCAAAAAGTTAGAGCACTTTACAATACAGATAATAAGGGCATTTAGATTTAAAAATCTTGAAACTCTTGTAGGTAAATCTTCTTAGGCACGAGTACATTTTTTTACGAATTGAATTTGATTTTTGACAAAATGTCCATATTTTTGTAAACTCGAACTTTGAATTATTTGAGGGTATATTGCTATCGGCTAACTAGGATGATCGGTGGGGGCCAAAAGCCTCCAAAACCACTTGAAAAAAAATCCTTTAATTTACTCACTTCTCGCCTTTTCAATTAATCCAGTAAAAACTATAAATTGATTATCCTAAACCTGATTTGGATTCAAGTAGTATACCATACTTGTAGTATTATTCTCATTGAGTTTGCTACCTACTTGATTTTGAACAATACGAGGAATTTTTTCATTCAAATCAAATCAAATCTTTCTCACTCATCAAGGACTCTCAAAGAACCACAAAATCTCACACATAATCCTTTCAATATTTCGATAAAATATGGGTTGATATCACACAGAGTATTTGATCCAAAAATCTTAAAAAACTTTATGTACCCTACCCTATGTATCGTAGAACCTACCTATATGAAATTAAGTTCAAATTTTGATATAAACTTACCTAGGTATATTATATTTTGTATCAAAGCAAAGGGATTTTGAAGAATAGAATATTTAAAAGACTATGGAATTTATGAGTTTATGGTTAGATCTAAAATAATGATAGAAAAGTTGAAAAGACAAAAGATTTGAATAGTGAATTCGATTTGACCACCCAAAAAGACCCTAAGATAATTGAATGAGAATATTTGTAATGAAATGAAATTTCATTCTAGATTATCCTTGCCAATATATGGAAATTGGCTAATTGAATTGACGGCTTTTTCGAACCCCAAAATAGAAATTTCTACTACTGGTAGTGCAATTAAGTATGAGTATTTGTAATATATCAAGGGCTTTGTGACTAATCAAGAAAATAATTTGGTAGACCATCGAAGATGTGAAATGCCAGAAATCATGTAGAATTAGATTGCACTTCAATTTATCTCGAAATTACTGAGATAGACCCTTTACTTTGCCTCCAATTATTTCTAGAATATTTATCATTCTGTAATAGCGAGACCTTTCAATTTTTCGGGTTTACAACATTTCAACTTGCGGTAATAAATTTGCTGACAAAGCATTTAATACTTGTGTCTTGTACTGTTTGTTTAATCACTCAAGACTCAAGACTTTGCTGCAGGTTTGACCAGCATGATTAAGCACATTTTTTGGATTTAAAAACCAACTATAGTAAAATATTTAAAGATTTATATATGTAAGTATTAGGTATGTCAAAGACTAAAATATCAAAAATCTAAAATTTTCGAGCTTTCCAGCTTTCCAGCTTTGGACAGATATATACATTTGCAAAATTACCTACATCTATAAGTAGGGTAGAATCCCGTAATAATGGACCGGTTTATAATGGACCGGTGCAAGAACGGACCGGTGCAAAAATGGACCGGTGCAAAAATGTCCCAACCAGAATGGACCGGTGCAGTGCAAGAATGAACCGGTCCATTATTACCGTATTTCAAGTAGGGTAAATAAGATTCTTGAGTCAAATGGCTGAAACAGAATGACAACTTGATATATCTGTAAAATGACTTTTAATCTATGACAACATTAAAATTTTGAGATTTTGTCAATTTTCTTGAAACTGATTTGATTTTTTTCTCAGTTTTAAAAGCATCAACAAACTGATCGATCGTTCGCAAGAGTTTTTTTTAGTAAATACTTTTAAAAATGAATCTTTACTTATTTTTGCCACTATTGCTGTTAAATATCCACCACCCTGTTCAAGTCAAATGTGCCATTTTTAATTCCCAAATTGAACTTGAAGAGAATTTGAATACAACACAACTGCTGGTTCTTGAAGAATTGGATAAATATTTGGAGGCAGAAGTATCAAAATTAGATGACATTAAGAAAGAATTGGACTCAACTTTAATAAAAGTTAACAATATGTGGAAAAAAGATGAGACCATTTTCGAAAACCCATTGAATGCCTTCAAAATTTTGAAACATCTTACTGTTGATTTGGATAGACTTTTGAAGTTTAGCAGGAAAAAAACCCATTTAGGTAAAAATACATTCCATTAACTATCAATAGATAACATTAGATTCAGTTTCAAAAGAAACAAAATGAATGAAATGAACCAAAATTTGCATAAACACATAGAAAATAATATTTTCTTATTTATTTAAGCATCATTAAATAGATCAATAAAATCTCTCAAGCAAGGATCATTATCATCTATATCAGAACAGGACTTGAAGGGTGCAGCAAAAGCAATTCAAAGACTTCAAGAAACCTACAAATTAAATACTGATGATTTAGTTCGAGGTCAAGTTGCTGGTCATCAGTATCCAATTAAATTAAATTGTAAGCCACCTATTAGCTTCATTAAAAATCTCAATTTTTAGCCTTATACTCATTAATAATATTACCTACAATATTTATCAATAGATGTCGATTGTTTCGAACTTGGTAAACAACTCTATCTCTCCAATTTCTTCGGTTATGATCTGGTTTGGTTGAACAAATCCTTGGAATTATATGAAATTGAACATCATCAACATAAGACTCTCTATTATCCATCATCAAGTGTTTCAAAGGCTGATATTCTCTACTATCTTGGAAAAGCATACTTCAAAAGTGGAAGGATCAAACATTCTATCAAATATATCAAAGAAGTGCTCGATATTAATCCAAAATATCCAGATGCTTCAATTGACCTTTACAATTATGAAAAGAACCTGGCACGTTCAAAATCTTCGTCTAAAATAGAGAAGACTCTTAATGAAGTACTTATATTATTATCAATTTTATTAATTTTCCAATATTTTACATTATCAATTATCATCTAATTAGGTTTCAATAAGAAATGGCCTACGTCAAATTAAGGGAGGTTGGAAAAAAGACTACGAAGCTGCTTGTCGAGGAGACACAATCAAATCTCAGCCAAGACTTGTTTGTAATTATAAAAATGATGATCCTTATCTCAAAATTGGACCTATCAAAAGAGAAATTTTGCATCGAAATCCTTCTGTTTATCTTTATCATGAGGTTATTTTTGAGTCAGAAATGAGAGCTTTGAAAAAGTTGGCCAGAAAGAGGGTAACACAACAAGTATTATTTTTTGTAAATTTCAAATATTGGTTTTATAGTTTAGAGTGGCTTTCACAATTTTGCTAAATGAGACTGATTCAAGAGTGGGGAAAGTAGCATGGATTTCAGGCAACATGTATAAAAAATTATTTTTAATGAAGTTTATACCTACTTATTACCGATATCATCTAATCTAATGAGATTAATTTTAGACATAAAAAGACCCAAAATATTGACAAACGAATTGAGAAGATTACTGGACTCACGATGAAAACAGCTGAAGCTCTGCAAATTGTCAACTATGGACTAGGAGGTCATTATGAAAGTCATGTCGACTATTTTCGTGTAAGTTTTTCTTAATTTTTCTAAAATTCCAAATCCTAGTCCTAGATTTCTTCCGATATTATGCTACGAAATCTAAGATTTCGAAATTGAAATTAATTAAGTAATTTTTATTTGTTTTTTAAAGAATGAAGCAGAAATTGAAGCAACAAAATACCTCGGGACTGGAAATCGGATTGCAACTTTTCTCATTTACATGAATGATGTTAAGAGTGGTGGTAGTACAGTTTTCCCGGTATTAAAATTGAAATTAAATCCAGTTAAAGGAGCAGCTGTTTTCTGGTGGAATTTACTTGAAGATGGAACTGGAGATAAGAGTACTATTCATGCTGGTAAATTGTCAAAAAATGCAAAAAAAAATAAGTCTTTAATTGATCCTTTTTTATAGGTTGTCCAGTTATATTAGGAACTAAATGGGGTAAGATAAGATAAATAAATAATTTATAAAATTTGGCTCATAGAATTATGTGTCATTTCTAGGGGTTAATAAATGGATTCATGAGTATGGACAAGAATTTCGAAGACCTTGTAAATTGAAGCCATCTAAATTAAATTTTAAAGAATAATTTAGTAATTAGCTTAAATTAAATTGTACAAGCTAAACAATATCCAATATCATAACCATAACATACACATATCCTATGATACCCTAGAATACTTAAGTTAGAAATTCTTCGTTTTTTGTAACTTTTAAAAAGATAAATAAATATTTAGACACTTTGAAATGGACTCGCTGACCATGTACCATGTAATTGTTCTCTATGACTAGGTGTTAAAGACAAGGCTCAAGACCATGTACTTATGCATGTCAGAATTAATTTTAACATCCCTTAAAACTTACGGTCAATGTCTTGCCCAAAGTCATGGTCATGATGAGCAATTGCCCAAACTTGTAAATTAAAAACCAAAAATTTAGAGCAAATATCCTTTACTTGATACTTGTAGTATGTATTACAAGAAGTCGGCTTTTTTTCTGTAAATGATAGGTAAGACAATGATGTAGCAATTTTTCTTATTTAAACATCGGCACAGGTTGTTTGAAGATCAAAAACAGATCATAGACCTTTATGTAGGTACTGTGTAAAAATATGAAAGAATTACATTGTATTGAGTAAATTGTACTTGTAAATGCCCAAACCTCATCAAGTATTGTGTAAATCCTTTGTCCATGATCTTTAGTATCAAATCATAGTTTTATTATCCTTTTTTTCTCTAACTCATATCAGATACATACATGGTGATCTTGAAGCTAGTATATTTGCTTTAAAAGTGATTACAAAAGCGATAAATTAAATTTTTTTTAGAACAAAAGCATTTTTGATAGACAGAGTGCTCACTTTCATTTGATTTCAAGTTCCTAATTTGAAATTACTAAATTTTATAAGAGACAATGTCAAATCATAAATCAAATTCAGAGCTTCGTTTCGTAAAGTCAAAAATTCTTTAATTTTCTATAAGATACTTTGTAAAGACCAAAAATATTTTAGCTTCATCATTTTTGAGTGATTTTCCAAGCGATTTTGCTAAAGAAATTTCTCTATTAAGAACTCGAATAAAGGGGTAAAAAAAGTAGAAGAATGGTGAAAGAACTGCTGGTAGTATAAATGGATTTTTATATTAGCTTGAGAATGTATTTGTGGTTTTCAAAGTTTAACTTTATCTCTTTTCCCGAAACGAAAAATCCTAGAAATGAGAAAAGTCCTCCTCAAGTGATTCTTTTACGGCTTACTAAGCTTCTGAATTGTGCTTTTGGAGAGAATTTGAGAGAATCACTGGATCAAGAAAAAGAGCTTATAAATTCCACTCTCTTCAGAATTGAGAGTTATTTAAGCAACAACAAAATCAGCGAATAAAAAAGAATCAAGTCAAAACCATAAGCTTCTCAAATACTTTAATGTTATAGCCTCGAAATTCTTTTGAATAGCACCGTGGTGTTGGTAAAAATACAAAAAAGTAAACAAAAGCTTGAATTTTTGGCTTTTTACCATGTACTCGTATACAGTCATTTTGATAAACCAAAAATATCATTCCACATTTTGGCATCAATTTTGCTCATTTACTTATCAAATATCAAGACCAACTTCTGGAAAAAGTCGCTTTCTGTGCTGAATTATTTCAAAATTTTGAGAATTTTCTACAATACGGATATAGTTTGCAAACTGCAAATGGCAAATTGTAAAGTTCGAAAGCAAAATTCCGAAAAATATGATTAAAATTGACTTTTTTGATGTACCTATTTGCCTAGATAAAATGACAATAAACCCCAATCCTATGGATTTTTTGAGTATAAAAATGGTGGTCAAAAATCATAAAGGCTAATCAAAAAGTAGAAATGGGAGTTCTCATGAATTTTTTATAAGTGGGGGTACAATTTTTCATGTAGGTACCTACACCTGACTTTTGATTAAAAATAAATCTATAAATCTCAAAAAAAAAATCATTTTGTTCTATCAACACAGTAAATATTCCATATATAAAATCCATTATTCAACAGTAGTAGTGCTACTACTATCAATAGATACTTGTAGTGGGAAAAAGGGTTGGAAATAGAAACAAAAAACACATTTCATGTTAAATGTCACTTGTAAAAAATCATTTTTTCGGTTCTAGACTGTAAATGAACTTTGAGAGTCTATCATAGAAGCTATAGTACGGATATGTATTAGACTCAATTCTCAAAATCATGCAAACTACCCCCAAAGTACAAAAGAACTTTTTCAAAAAGCACTGATACAGATTATATTTTTTCAAGTAGTTTATTGCATGTACAATATCATAATTTTGAAAATTAAACCGTGAAACTTCGATAAAAAGTCACCTCTAAAGGGTCATCAAAATCATAAATTCATCATTTTTCTAAAAAGTTCATATATATGAACATGAACTGTATGCATTATTGTATGAATTCCAAGTTCATGTATGAAGGATCTAGTTTTGATTTCTAAAAACTAGAAAATTGTTAAAAATTTTGAGTTTTAAAGTCTTGACATTGATCTAGATTGGTTTGGATAAAGGACTGCAATACAATACATCGGATTTTTTACTTTGATTTAATCAAATGCGAAATGTCAGATGCCATTTTCAGGTCAAAAAATGTTGAAGTTTTTACAATTAGCTACGAATACTTTGTACCACAAAATCTCAAAAAATACTAGTTTAGAGGTTCAGGATACTGATATTATCAGTACCCTACCCTACCAATAATAATATCAAAAAATGAATTATTTATATAGGTAAGAATTCTAAAACTGACCAAAAAACATCAAATTTATAAAAAAACAAAATTTCGAATACCATACCATATTGAAGAGTTTTACCTTCTTTTAAGAATCTTTTGAAAGCCCGATTGTTTAAAAAAATTTTACTACTAGATTTTGACTTATTGGCATTTGATATCTTACTTCTAAACCCTAAATAAAAAAATTCTTTTCTGCTTAATCAAACATCACAAAGTGTATTTCAGTGACTGACTGAGCGAGTGTTTGTAAGCTAAATCTACGATATATTAATAGACAGCTATAGGAATAGGAAGTTCTCATATCGAGAATCGAGATTATTTGAGATCGAGTGTTATGAAATGAAAGTTAGAACTCGAAAATGAAGAGTGATAATATTCTCTGGAGATTTCTCGCTCCCGAGAAATGATGAAGAGACACCGACAAGGGACTTTTCCTACAAAATTTATCTCAAGCTATCATAATACATTTAGATCTTATACTACACTATATCGGTATCAACATTTACTATATACTGCTATTCTGTAGTAATTTTGTAATCTATAGACTCAATTTATCTTTCTAGGCGAGAAAAAAATCATCCTAAGCATCAACTATTCATTTTTCAAATTTTTTCAAAATTTCAAGTTTAGATCACAAAAAAAGCCAGACTGACATAGGGAAATTTATACAAATATTTTTAAAAACAGAATCAACTACCTACTTACCTAAACTTATATATAGGTACTAGATTATTTCTCGAATTTAAAAATACACTATAAATGCAAATAAAATACCTAAGTAGATATATAGTAGTACTAATAGCTAGTAGGGAATTAGGGAACTTAAAAATCACATTTTTTAAATTTTGTATACCTAACAAGTTATAATATAATCTTTATAATCTCATTTTTTCTGAACTTTGTGTTGGGTATTTAAGGATATTTAAGATGCTTATCATCTACCTTGAGTCTTGAGGCTTTTACCTACCGCTTATAAAGAGACAGTACAATGGCTCAAACAGACAACAAGCCCGACATTTCAAGATCATAATTCATAATACTGGAGCAAAATCTCATTTTTCTGGTATATCATAGTAGGTACATATACTCTACTAGTAGTATGTATAATAAGTATTGTTTATTATTTTATGAAAAGTCAAACATGATATGACTGGGTCCTTTGGGCAACAAAATCAGTCCTTTGAAAATCATTTCAATTTGGGTGTCTTGTTGACAGCGGCGACTTCTTTTTCAAAATATGAAACATCATTAATTCTCATATTTCATATTTTGTCCATTTACTCATACATACATAGTTGAGATACTTTTGTTTGTTTGTTTTGATGATACCTTCTTTGAACCACACATTTAGAACCCCATTACAGATACTCGTATAATGATCTTTTTCTTTCAAAATTTTTCAAAAGTTTAAACTCGAAATCACGTTTTACCATTTATTATTTAACTGGATAAATGGTTTTTATATGCCGAAAGCGCATTCAAAATAATTGAAAAAAATTGTAGTCAAATTAACTTTCATTTATCTGTATTACTCGTATACAGAATTTAGATATATGGATTCTGCTGGCTTTTTAGGTTAATAAAGTTGGGAAAATGGATGATTTTTCGATATTTTTTTTTGGATACTTGGCTATTGTCTTAAATTTCGAGATAAAAGTGACATATTGACATTTTGCCCCGATTCTCAATTCTGATGGCAATTTCGATTAGGAGTTTTTTATACTCGTACTTGTATATTCGGTATTTTACTCGATAAGGGAAACCCATTCAAAAATCCATGAAAATGCAAATTTTTAGGCCTTTAGCTCAGATTTAGCTCTATAGTCTATTATAATATTGGATTCAAAATAATTCTACTAAAACATCTGTCTTTTAAGTTACATTTACAAAATACAAATATTTTAAAAAATTGGCCAAAATTTAAAATTATTTAGGTCAAGTTGGATGTAAAATTTGAGAATTTTGGTAAGTTTTAGCTTCTTTTGGATGATTTTATTTGACATATTGGAATACTTGGAGCTTTCGTGATAGTCAAAAGTAATTTTATAGGTCTAAAATATAACACATTTTGAAATCTCGACAACTAATCTCATTTCCTAGATATTTTATTTTACAATTTGCATATCACCATCACCTCCCACAAAAAAAGACCCAGAGGATAGTAGGAAGGAATTGAGTTTTATTTTCCTTATTTTTTATACTTTAATTTTGAACAAAAAGGATCTTATCATACAACCAGTAGTACTAGCATATTTCTCCCCAAGTCCCAAGTAAAAACTAGAATTTATAAAAATTGAACTTTTAAAAAACTTTTGAATAAATCAGTAGGTAGTAGTAGGTATTTTTTCAATCTAGATCTGCTTGGCTCCCCCAATTTTAATTAAGGCAATGTATGTAAATTAAAAAAGTGAGATTTCAATCTGGGCTAAATTTTTATTGTACTACAAGATCCTCTTAAAAAACAAGATAAAAATGTTAATTACTCGCTTTTTCTACTTGAACAATTCCATAAGGACTAAGGACTTGTACTTTTGTAGTAGTTACTAAATGAAAGGGAAAGAATTAGTCAAAAAAGTTGAACAAAAAAGAAAGAAAGAAAGTGAAAGAGATTTCACAATTAGATATCAAATTTTTAGACTCAAAATCCAAACCCAATTTGTCAAAATAGAAAAAAATACTTTAATTTGATTATAATTATTTCATCAAAAGCTTGATTTTTTGTGCTTGTTTTGTCAAATTTTACTAATTAAATTTTGGTCAATTCTTTCAACTAATACTCTTTCTATTACTCTGTAATCGTATATAATACTACTGCCATTTCAAAGATAAATACTTACTAATAAAACTCAATGTAATAAACGTAATAAAGACTATAATAGGTACCGAAATGCCCAAAATCCCATAAAAATCCAATAATGCCCGATTCATTTGCATACCTATCTAAAATTTACTCAAATTACCTGTATCATAAATCCTAAAACTCAAATAACTTTACAAAAAATATGTATTTCAAAATATATCTACCCAAATTAAATTTTTTAGATTATCTGTTCTGAATTTGAATTCCATTATTAAAAGATTGTATCGAAATTTCAGTTTACAATTTTTAGATTATTTTCATTCATTATGTTTTTGTCAAAAATTTGTATTTTGTTCTTTGATATTTTGAAATTTAGAATCTCATGATTTTCAAAGTCAAATTATTTTGCTCAAAAAGTAAAGTAAAATTACCAAGTCCAATTTTTTAAGCTTATAATTTACATATCTAATTCCAAGAGATCAGTTTTTATCAATGAAATCTCATTTCTTTTACAAGGCCATGATACGAGTATGATAAAAAAGCAAAGGGTTTTAAGGGTTTTAGGTCTTGACTGGTGGCCAAGTGAGTGTCATTATGTCCTTTCAACTTGGCCATGTTATTTAAATGGACCAGATAGATAAATAAGATGAGGCTGGTCCTGGTCGTGTCGAGGGGCATGTTGAGCACTTGCATTAACTTCAGTTGATCCCGAGTGAGCTTCTTATCAGGTCAGATTAATGGTTTCTTTTCTCTTACAAATGTCAAACTACTTACAAATCTCAACCCTTTACATACATCTAGATAGAAATTGTAAAACTTTAAAAAGTAGGTTTACAATGTATACAATCTACCCTAGAGGAAATTTACATTTTCCTAGTCCCTGATGGTGTGAATATCAGAACCCTTTTCAGTCATTCATTCCTTATCTAAAGTCAGGATTACATTGAAATGCTTGCATCACCACAAATTTTTCTAATCGGCCACATTTTTCACCACTAACTTACTTTATTACGGCAGTTGGATTTCCCTATACTATCCAGAGATCTTTAAAATATATTTTAAAATACAAAAATAAGACAATTTGTATGTTCAAATTCGAACAAATTTAATGATTTTAGTTCTAATTTATTGTCATTTTTATACAAAAAAGGTCGATTTTATTATTTTATTCTAGTATTTAGGACTTAAGATTAGGTTATCAAATTCTAGTCTAATCCTAAGTCTAAAATCCCTGAAATTAAGATATTACCTTACCTATAGTATTTTAGATTCAGTTATTCGGAAGCTTTTCATCTACTCAATATCCCAATAATTTCAAAAATTCATGCCAAAACATACTAGCTATATGACAAAATATTGAACCCGAAATAAAAATTTCAAATGAACACTACATAGTAGTATAGTATAGCTTAGCCTGAGGTTTTTGTTGAGGGATCTAATAATAGTAGTAGATAAATAGGTACTATATATGTACTTATAGTTAATTACAATTACTAATGCTTCATAAATAGTTTTTAATTTTTCAAGTTTTTAAGTTGTATATTTCTAGGTCAGTAGGGTAGGTGTAGGTACTGAAAATATTCTGGACAAAATTGAAATAAAAATGGCTCATAATTTTTATATCTAAATTTTGTATGTAGGTATTTGATTTTGTAATTTTTGTATCTAACCAAACCAGACACATTTTTGGTTCTTTTTTGCTAAAATTTTACTTACTTAAAATATAAGTAATAGTAATAAGTAATTAAAAGCAATTTGATAAAAATTGTGTACAATGTTTGATCATCTAGAATTAAAATAAAAAGCAATTTTTAAGGTTTAAAAAGAAAAATGACATTTTATTGGTACTTGTACAAAATTTTATGAAAAAAAATGCAAAAACATGTTGCATCATAGTTCAGAGTTCAGCAGAATGAAATTAACTTTTTTGAGCAAATTATTGCTTTTTCCTACTGATCTTCTACAGATATACACCCTACAGTAAAATTCTCGATTTTACAAATTATATTAAAATTGTAATTTGCGGTGATGTAGTGATCATTCATTGAAGGTTATTGTTGATTTGACTTTCAATTCGCTTCTGGTGAACAAAAACTGCATTCATTATTGCTTTTTCTACTAGTACCTACTATATACTCGTACATACAAACAATACAATACATGTGAAATTAGAGGGTTAATCCATCATACATGATTATTTTGTTGTGTCAACCCATTTTGACCAAATGTTGTCTCGACACCAGACCGACAACCAACACCAGCCAATTCTCACTTATTATTGACGACACATCCATCAAAAAAACCGAACTGACATCAGACGATAACTACTTCTATTATATTACCTAGTAGGGTACTATTACTTTACTTGTTACTTGCTAAGGTTTAAGGTACACAATTTTGTATAAATTCAAAAAATATCTGTAGCGTTGTATCAGTAGTTGTATAGGTACTCTTCTAAAAATTAAAATCTGTAAAGGATACAATTCGACTAAAGTACCTGCCTACTACCTACATTATGCATATCTTTACTAACTACCTAGATATTACTTTGTATATAGGTACTGTAGTACTAGTTAGTGTCAGTGTGACTGTTGGCTATAGCAGCATCTCTTAAAAATTAAATTTTTTTTTACTATTTTTAGAAACCATTTTAAATGAATTTGAGATAAAATTTCTAAAATTTTATCATAAGTTTGTGAGTATTGATATAACTATAGTATATATTGAATAGTAGTTATACTATTCAACGGTAATTCCCAATTGAGAACTTTTATTTGAAGTATTTATTCATAGGTACTTATTTCTTAAATGTTTTTAATTTTTGTAGATTTTTTCATTTATTTATTTCTGGAAATCAAAAAAAGTAGCGACCTATAGGTAGAAATATAACTTATACTTATATCTGTAAACCTCAGGATCAGAATATTTTCCATTTTTTTCGCATCTGTCAAAATCTTTCTATTTCATATTTCCACTTCCTGTTCTTTTCCTCTTTTTTTGAGAACAACTATCTTTACATCAGTATCAATACCCTTGGGATTTTTTCTCATTTTTATACTATGTACAGATATTTCTACCCCTTATACTCGTACTATTAGATTCCGATCTTATTATGAAATAAACTAACAATAAATCTAGTACCAGTAAAACTTGAGTAAAAGGGAGCTTGTACAGAACAGATAGTAATTTGCTACAAGTTTATTTATTTTTTTATATAATTTGGCAAGTGTCCATTGTCCACTGTTCTTGGTGAAAGATTTATTAATATTGGGGTAATTTTCACTCGAATTATTTCACTAATTAACTCCATAAATCTTGTAAGGTTCCATTTGTACTACTTTTATTGATGCTATCGTTCTTTCAACAAGAATTTTTACAATCCTACTATCAAATAGAGGTATTTACATACTTTGCTATACAAGTATAGAGAATTCCAAATTATTTAAATTCAAACGAGTCGATTACCCTAATTATTTTACTACACTTTTGAGATTCTTTTTTGAAACAAAAAAGATCTTTAAATCCACGTAAATTATCATTGTCATTCAAGAGTTAAAGTCTTAGAATTACCTAGTAGTGATAAGAAGAATTAAATCTTGAAAAAAAAATCCTAATCCTAAGGGAAATTGTGGTGTAAATATGCTAAAAGAAAGGAAATTATGTCAAAAATATAAGTGTAGGTATATTGGCACTTGATTGTAATTGTAATTCAGTTGCCAAAAAAATACTCTCGGATTTTTCTTTCCAAAAAAATTATACCTTGCGAGACGGGTGGAATTCTCCAGAGATCTCCGGTTCAGTTAAATAAACTGCGTTCAATGACATCCAACCAAAGAGCAAAAGTATCAAAATTAAGTTAAAATTATATTATTTTCGAGTGCATTTTTGAAACCATTTAAAATGAAATCGAGCTAAAATTTCGGCAATTTTTATAATAGATTTTTTAAAATCTTTTTATTCTTTTATATTATATTAGAGTAGAAATATGAACTTTAGAGAACTTCCAGTTTTCTAAAGTTTTTAAACATTTTAGGTATAGGTATATCATGTAAATTCAAAGCTCAAAGATACTCAAAACCTCAATATAAAAAGCTATTTTTTTTAGAAAATTCGAATGATTTCTCGATCTCTTGTAAATTGGCTCAAATATTACTTTTAAAGCCGGCTTATAAAGCTTTTAAATTATCAAATTTTCTCTAATATTTCAATCAAAATTAAGATAATTTTGCCATTTGACAAAATGGCTTTTGCTTGAATTTGAATCTACTCAAAAAAAATAAACTTATACAATTGTGGTATGCATTTCATTTGATATTCTCTTCTCGACTGGGCAATTTGCTTCATTCTTTCCCCTACTCGAAAAAAAAACTATATTTAAAAGTGGTATGTTTCACTTCTGTACATCATCCAGTCAATTCGAAATGGGTTTGAAATGTGTAGGAAATGAAATGAAATCTCTCCCCTCAAATATCCATAATAATAATAATACATAAGACCTATATCATATACATAAGAAACCCGAATTGACATAACATTTCTTTAAAAGCAACATTATCATATCTTGATCATATTCTTTTCACAATTGACTGACTATGAGTGGGACACTTTTCATATAAAAATATAAATTTTTTTATAAAAATTGGGCATTAACAAGTCAATTCTCACTAGTTTGAGTTTGAATAACTTGCTGGTGGCATTTCAAAGAAATAAACAGATAAAGATAACTTTTTAAAAGGATAATAAAAGGCATAAATACTCCTACTGATAGAACTCATAGGTTTGATACATTTACATCTATTTATCATATCACTTTCCTGAATACGATATGTATTTTGGAAAAAAATGCCACAATTGGGGGTATATTTTTATACCTAAAGATTCACTTTATACAGATTAAAGAGACATTTTGAACTGATCCTTAGAATGGTCCAAGTTGACAATATACACTAGCAATGTACCATACCATTAGTCATTTCATTGAAATCAAAAATTCGAATTTTTATTTTAAAAGAGGTATTTAGCAACTACCTGATCCTTGGTATTTACCTTGCCCTAAATATGTGCTTAATTGATTTCTGTTTGTTTGACCAAAAGAACCAGAAAAGGTTGAAAAATGGTTTAAATGACTGACCACTGCGTATATTTTACTAGACTTGAATATTTTTAGGGATTATTATTTAAGGCCCTTATTATGATTATTAGGCTTAGGTATTAGGTAATATAGAGGGGAAATAAAGATTCATTAATCTTGATCCGTCAAAATTTTCTACTCTGTTGACCATTTGCCATTTAAGATTATTATTCTAGATTTCAGATGTCACACATCTTGTTATATAATACCCCTTAAAAAGATCTTTTTAAAAAGGGAATTGACTGACATTTCAGAGACAAATATTAGGATTTGAGTTTGAAGCTCACCTATTTCTCATATTACAGTAAAATTACTCTATAGAGTACCATATTCAAATTTTTTGAAAACCAGATTTATCTTTCTGATCATAAGATCAGAGAAATTGTCATTAGCCAGACATGTGCCTTCTCTTATATCAATTTCACATCTAAAATTTATTGTTTCGATCAAACTTTTAAAATTTTTGTAAATTGACAAAAATAAAACTCGAAGCCTTGTGCGTTTATAAAAGGTTCAAAATGTCTTATTTTAGAAAAAGATTATTAAAATTCATAACTATCTTCACATTTTGTAAATAAATCTTATAGAGATACGAGCAGAGATTAGAATTGAAAAATTTATGGTTTCTCAAACAATTAAGGGTCAAATAGTAAGGTACTTTATAGAGATGGTCCAATTTCCAATATTTACTGTATAATCGTACTATTAAAATGCTCGAAAATTACCCAAATGTAAAATTCTGAATTCTGATAAATGGTCAAATTTAGATGTGTATTATACGGATAATATATTATCATTATTTTGATTTTGGGTCAGATTCCCATAATCATGAATTGAGTACCTAATATCAATGTCCATCCGGATCCGGATTACATAGTGATATTTATACAATTGACAATTGCACTTGTATGTATTAATACTGCTTTACCTAATGTGGTTGGACATTTTGAAGGAAATGGAAATGAATAATATTAGAGAAAGAAATGAGAAATAAAACTCAAGTTTCGGATTTCCTAACGAAAAATTCAAATAAATCGAAAAGTCTTCATTAGTCATGGCTTAGGTCATGGTACATATTACATATAGTAGAAGTTTGTAAATTCAACTTGTATTGAAATATATCATTATTGCTCGTAGAATAGAAATACTAAAAATAAAAATAAAATGCCCTTTGACAGACAGATCCACATATGAGATCCGTCCATTCGATTTTGATTTACTTTTTTTCGCTTCATTTTCTAAGTTTTTGAGAGAAAAATGTCACTGTTCATTCAACTATGAGGAATTCGATCTGAAGTAAAAACTAGAACATAACTTGGTAATACTAGGTATTTTAGTATTTTAGGAACAAACTTGAGGATAAAGTGAACAATATTGTCTATTTTTTTCAAGTTTTTGGAAATATAGCTAGTCAGTGAAATTCTAGTAAGTTGGCTCCGAAAAAGCAAAAAATACATGACATTTGAGATACAGAATATCTGTACTATAATAAGTTTTTTATATCTTGGTAAATGTACCCATTTACTTTTACCATCAAGATCATGATAATTTAAGTCAAAATTTGAGCCTTTTTTAGCTTATGGTTTGACTCAAATCCTGACACTTGACTATGATATGGCGACGATTGAACCCCAAGTTATGTTCATATACTAGTAATGGTATCGAAATTTTTTGGAAAATAGTTTTCATGATCTAAAGTTGATGGATATTTCTCAAAATAAACTTCAATAATAAGTTTGCAACTAAATTTACAAATATGTAGGTATATGATTAATTAATATTTATGTTATGATATTGTTTTGCAATTTTTAAGATTATGAAGTATCAAAATTTGACTTTTAGACAATAATATCTTTGAATCCATTTATCACTTTGAATAACACAATGGTTTGTTTATGTACAATTCTTTAAGAAATCTTATGACAATCGCCTAACCCTTGGTCTGAAGCTGAAGTCTTTGCAAACTTTTTCTATCTATCAGTCAGTATTACTACGAATACTAGGATAGTATTAGTATATGTAGGTACTATTTCATTCAAATATTAAGAATTCCTGAAGGTGTCAAAGGTGAGAAAAACATGATTCTTTCAAACTGTGAGTCTCAAAACATGCCGACTTTCTTTAGTCTTGAAAAAGATAGGCTTTTGAAGCGTTGGTGGTATTTAATACGAGGAAATCAGATAGTAAATCACAAGAATTCTTAAACTTTTTATTTTAACTATTGGTATCAGCATCATCAGTATCAGTATCGGTAGTAGGTGTACTTTACAGGTTAGTATGTACTCCATTATTTGTACATTTTGTATTACTTTTGTATACTTTTGTTTGTATACAAAATGACATAAAATAATATTTCAAAAATATTGATATTTCATCCTTTTCATAACAAAAAAGCAGTACTGTTGTACATATAATGGTACATACCTTACCTAAAACTTTTTTTGAAATCTGTAGATACTGTACTTGAAAAAATAGTCAGACTAATGACTTTCTTTTTCAAAATGAACTTTTTGATCTCTTGCCGGTGGCCCCTATAGAATAGAACCAGACTTGTATCTATTTGTCAAGTCGATAAGTTTCAAAAAGTATAAATCTAAAAAGAAAAAAATCCTCGAGGGTAGGTTATTAAAATTTTAATATGCCTTATAAATACATAGTAGTAATAGTGGTCAGATTGTCAGATTACGTTTGCTTAAAGGCAGATTAATTAGCCCTTTGTCTGCTCAGTAAAAAAAAGTCTCATACATATTCATATGAAAGTCAAGTTAGGTTTTTCAAACCTTTTTACCTACATATTTCTCAGGCTCACGATCGTATAAAAATGTTATTCAACAACAGAGCTTAATTTTTTTAATAAAAAGATGCATTTTAACTTAAAATTTGGTCAAAATTTATCAAAATAAAAAAACTGACGTAGTTAGACCGTAGACCCATACAAATGCGGGATAATAAATATGATAGGATCGGGCCATTAGTTCCATTTGAATTGAAAAAAGATGTGATTAAAAAATGACTTACAAAAGTATGCATGTCTATTCAACTTGATTATTTTTTAGAGCCGTATTTTTTCTGTCTTTTTTGCAACTTTAAGTTGAAATCGAATTACATTTCTACTACCTATATATCAGTAGTACAAGTACTCGTAGTATGGCTTATACAGAATACAGAGTATAAAGTCAAAATACTTGGAAATTTTTAATCGAATTTCATTTAAATGGGTTATAAAAATCATTGAGCGAAGAAATATCCATGTTTTTTATCCTTATAAAAAACGTATAATAGGTATAAGTACTTGGGGGATTCTATAAATTATACAAAAATAATACTCAAGTCCTCAAAAATAAGCTCAAACCTGATAGTTATGCGATTTCTACTATAATACAGATACTTAAGAATTAGGGAATTTTTTGGGAAAAAAGTTCAAATTTTTATGATAGTTGGTCAAATTTAAAGATTTTTTGAAATAATCTAGTTTACAAAATCCAGTTTATAAAGATGCTGACATGATACATAAGATGACTTTTTTGCATTTTTTTCATGACTAAAGCATTTTATCATAATTAAATGGTTACAGTCGAAGGGTTGCCTCAATTTTTTTGGTTTTTATGAGCAAAATTATCTTGTAAATGAGAAAGAAAGGACAAATTATGTAGGTATACTTGTAATAATTTTTTGAGGGGAAATGATCTTGGTAGTAGTTGGCGGTTGTGTCTCATAGTCCATGACAAATTAAATTAAATTTCCTTTGAGTTATCAGTTACCAGTTATATTAGAAATCCGGGTAGGTAGAGAAAGGGGAATTTTGAAAATTATTCGAGATTTCGAGATCAATCTAACACAACCTTCTTCGTTTTCTAAACCCTTATATTATACTCATAAAGTTAAATGAATTTTTCTCTGGAATTATTTACTCATATGAATGTATTACAAATTGGTAAATATAAATGTCAATTTCTCATCTCATTCGTGTAAAATTCAAGTCCTTTGGGAATTTTCAATACTTATAATAGTGAATAGTGAATATACTATGTAGAAGACCTTTCATCTCTTTCTCTGATCTGATTTCTGGAGCTCAAATTGTCAGGATTGTCATCAGGGTATGCCATCAGTAGAGGACAGGTTCACTCAAAGTTATGAGCTTTGATTTGTTTGACTTTCATCATCATTATTTATTTTATCTGACATTCTCTAAATAAATTGAATATCACATCACCTAAAACGTATTATTTGAGAACATTTTATGCATGCATAGGTAGGTGCCTTACCTACTACAGCTACAGATAGTATATTCTTAAAATTCAATTTTGGATCAATTCTACCACTTTTATTAGGATTCAAATTCCATATATCCTATGCTATGTAGGATCCCTCCCTAGGTGCCTACCATTAATTTATCGATCATTATGTTTTTTGTATGTATGTAGGTCCTATATTTGTATTGTGTAAAACAAACTATTTATTATGTAAGAAATTTATTTAGATTAAGATTTTGTAAATTGCAAGGATATAATGCACATAGCATAACTTATTTATAACTTATACTATAGTAAATACGAGTACCTATAAATTAAGTATAAGTAGGGTATCTAATTCACTTTATTCAGCTCTGAAATTCTGAAATTTTGACCTCAATTTTACAATGTATAAGTAGGTATTTTACTTAAAATGGTATTATTTTGGTATTTATTAATAGAGCTAGAGAGCTTTTTTCATTACTGAATAAGTTAATCTAACTAACTCAATTTAATTTACAGTGTAGTTCTAATCGTAAGTTTGATATAGTTAGGGTAGGACTAAATTTTAGAAAATTAAAATATGACCTTGATATTCATATTGATTTGACCCGAAACCTGGGTTGACTACAACTGACAACTACAGAGTAGTGAGTAGGTATACCTAAACCTGAAAAAATCTCAAAATCTAGAAAATGTTTTTGGAGTTCTTTTGAGTTTGAGTCGGATTTTTACAATTGGTTCATATAGGCCATCTATACTACTGTAGGTATATTTCTCTCTATAATAAAGTTCAAGAATTCAAAATCCAATGTGCTTTTGCTTGCAGATTATTTTATTTTGATTTTGAAAGTAAGTTAGTGGATTTTTAATTATTTTAAAATAATTAAAATTGACCTAAGGTCAATTAGTTAAAATGGGCAAATTGGATGTGACTATACTGCGCTATTTGACGAAGGAGGATTTCAGGGTTCTCACCTCGGTAAGTATTTATCCTGTCAATTTCTCCCATGCTTATAAACTTATTATATAGATTGTTAATTTAATAATATGTACCTAATAATAATAGGTAATTGTAATTTACAAAATCTCTTAATTTGCTTGGTCAATTTAGGTCGAAATGGGTCTTAAAAACCACGAACTTGTACCATCAGCCCTAATTGCAGCTATAGCTGGACTTCGACATGGTGGTGTTCACAAAGTCTTGAGGGAATTGTGTAAAAATCGACTAGTTGCTTATGAAAGGGGAAAGCATTGTAAGTTCTGAAAACCAGATTTATACATGTAATTACCTACTTACGAAAGTTAGGTCAAAATTCAAATTTTCACATATGAATTAAATGAATGATTTGATCATAAAATCATAAAGTAGAAAGTAGAAGTAGGACGTCGTATGGTACACTACACCAATCACCAACACTAAATAAGGCATTAAATGACATAGGTAAATTATTTTATAATATGGATCATTTGGTTTTTATAGATGATGGATATAGACTGACAAATTCTGGATATGATTACCTAGGACTTCAAACCCTAGTTGCAAGAGGTATTATAAGCGGTTTTGGATCACAAATCGGGACTGGAAAGGAATCTAATGTCTATATTGTCAATAATGAGAATGGTGATTTTCTTTGCTTAAAATTACATCGATTGGGGAGAATCTGTTTTAGAAATTTAAGAGAAAAGAGAGATTATCATAAACATCGCAATAAGGCATCATGGCTTTACCTCTCCAGGATTTCTGCAACAAAAGAATTTGCTTATATGTCTGCATTACACAGTAGAGGATTTCGTGTACCTAAACCGATTGATTTTAATAGACATTGTGTTGTTATGTCATTAGCTCAAGGAACACCATTATGCCAAGTTTATAAACTACAAGATCCTGGTGCTTTGTATGATGAAGTTATGACTATGATTGTGAGCTTGGGAAATCATGGCGTAAGTCCTCATTTAATTTAATTTTTTACTTTATTTCATTTTTAGATACCTAAATCAAAATTATTCAATTTCTTATAACTTATAGGTAATTCATGGAGATTTTAATGAATTCAATTTAATTTTGAATAAAGAAGATAAGCCTATTTTAATAGATTTCCCGTAAGTAACCTTGCCTTATACTTATTATGTACATATTTTGTATCTATTTTATGCACTGGCATAACATTTACTTTTTTTTTAAATTTTTAGTCAAATGGTCTCAACATCACATTACAATGCTGAATTTTACTTTGATCGAGATATTAAATGTATTCGTGATTTCTTTAAAAGGAGATTTGGTTATGAATCTGAATTATATCCCACATTTTCTGACATCGAGTAAGTTTTATAATTAGAATAAAAAAGTATTTAACAATTTAAAGCACGTTTTTTCACAGAGTTAGTTCAATTTTATAATTAATTCTGTAGTAAACACGTGCAAAAGTAAAGGCTAGTAATAATTAGCAATGTCAAGTGTACAATACTTGACATTGTCAGTAAGCTAGACTGACAAATAACAAAAAATTAAATAAACATATCATATAATAATCATATAATACATGCCTACCTAATTTTTTTTAAAATTTACTAGACGATTGTAATTGTAATGCATAACTTTCTATTTTGATTCTAAAGGAGAGAAGACTCTCTGGATGTTGAAATTTCTGCTAGTGGATTTACTAAAGAAATGGATCAAGATTTAAATGAGCAAATATTAAATGATAAAGAAGACGATAATGATGATCAAGAGGATGAAGATAGCGAAAGTAATAGTGATAACGATAGTGAAATTGAGCCAGAACCAAATGAAGAAAACGGGCCAAGTAACACGAAGATTGGGGAAGACGATCAACTAGTTTTAGAAGAATTAAAAACTGAAGCCACTGAAGCATTAAAAGAACTTAATTTAGAAAATAGATTAGATTTAAAAGAAAATTTACCTTCAGAATCGCTATTAGACAAATTAACTAAAGATAAATCAAAATCGCAAATAGATAAAGATGATACACGTAGTCTTGGTATGTACAGTAGTGCAAGTCGTTCAACTGCAGCCACTATAGCTCCTGATGTAATCAAGGATAGAATTAAAAAATCATTTCAGAAAGGTGATAAAATTGCATCAAAAAAGAGAATCAGAGCCAAAGGTGAAGCAAGTGCGAAAACAAGACAAAGGAGAGAAAATTCAGATAATATTAAAAGTTCAACTAGTAGTAAAGGAATATGGGGGTGGGAATAATTTTAATTTGACGAAGATATTTTTTTACTTACTTTGAAGTTTATTAATAAAAATATTCAATTTTTGGATCTTAACTCTAAACTGACTTGTCTGCCTTGTTTAAAAATTATTTATCTGTTATTTCTCTAGTCTCATCAAAATCAACTCTTGATAAATATTCTCTTGTTACAAATAGTTTAAGTATCGAGAGCAAGTTGGTACCTTACTTAATAAACAGTAAACTTTAGATTAGATTAGATTTAGATTTCATTATAGGAATTAGGTAATATTTCTTGAAGAATGATAAATAGGAAATTTAAGCAAATGCCTATTTAATAAAAATAGCTAATTTTGACGAGAGTATCGACCCGGACCGGAGCAGTCAAAGAGCAATTTATTCTTTGGATTTTAGAAAAAATATCACAAATTCGCAACAAATGAGAAAATAGAGATCTTGAAAAATCTTAATCGAAAATGGAAAATTTCTTAAGGTTAAGTAGGGTTTAGTTTTACTTACTTGGTTTTAGTTTGACATGATTAAAATATTATAATTATAAAATATTAAGAATTAAGAATTAAGTGCCTACTATAATTATCTTATTTAAGATTTATTTAGAGTAAAAATACTCATAATCTATTTATTAGATAGTGATTTTTCTAGCAAAATATTGGTTCCATTTTACTTCGTTAGCTAGACTTTTGACGAGTCCCTACGAAAAACATGTAAATAAAAATTGAATTCAAAACTAGATTATTTAGCCGAATGAAAGAAAAGAACAAAAGGTCAAAGGACTCGACTCATTCATCATCGTCAGATTCGTTTGCATATTTCATTGCATAGCTCAGCTCATTGGCTCTAGATTAGCCATAATAATAATAGCTCATAGCCTTAGCGCATTGCAATTTAAAATGATTTTGAGTAGGTAGGTACCTAATTTGAATTTTAATTTGAATGCTGAAATTGTAATTTAATTCCAAATCTAATCTATTCTAAATCGTAAGTGCAAAGTATAAACATAAAGTCACCTAAACCTAACCTGACACTGACAATCAATCCTGACATATTCATAAGCTTTGACCTTTATTAACCTTTTGTTTTTACCTACCTACACCTACAGTATGTATAAGCTATGTTTTAAATTTAAAAACGAGAACGAAAACAAAAAAGAACGAAAACGAACGAATCATAAAACTAAATAAAACTAAACATTAGGTAGTTCAGGCTCAGATTTTAGTTTAGTTATTAAAATTTATTTATTTTTAAAATAATATTATTCACTTTCACACTCACAAGCACAAGAATTTCAATTTGCATTCATTAGGTAAGGTTAAGGTATAAAATTTTGTAACTAATAAAATAAAATAACAATAACTTCTATCCTTTGGCCTTTGACCTATATTATTAGATTAGTAAGTATATTACTTATTAAGTATATCAGTATTTTAGAGGTGCTGTGCTGAGTGACCATCATTATCACCAATCCATAATCAATAAATTACGACGAAAACGAGACGATAGTTCGCCCTGGTTCAAGTCTCAGGCCTCAGGTAGGTAAATTACTTTTTGCAAAAGTCAATTTGTAATTTGTACACTCTAATTCTAATTTAAGATCTAATCGAATCGAAAAGAGTTAGGTAATTATAATTCTAATAAGAATAAGTAATAGGGTTAGGGTCTAGAGTACTAAAACTAGGGTACTAAAGTTACCTAGTCTTCTAAAATAAACCTAACCACATACCTGTCCTGTAACGTAAAGAATAATTATTATAATTATTGTAAGTAATGTTGCTAAAACTAAGGATAGGTTCATTTTACTAGCTGGTCAAAACTCAAAACCAAAAAATTAGGTAAATTAAATGAAAAAATTAAAGTCTCTTCTCCATTTTTAAGTTCTTCTCGACAACATCAACATTGGCCCAGGACGTCCAGGCCTATAAGTCCTTCAGACTCTTCAATGAAGTCGAAGTCTTCGACAAATATTATGTTGAGTCAAAGACAAAATTCGCCTCGGCTTCAACGTTCAAGTACGTTTCAATACCTAATTAAGATTTTTATATTTAAAATTTAATTTAAAGTTTTTTTTATCAAGATGAGCATCAACCCAAGGAATATCAGGTTTCTTCAGTGTCTCGTCTCCTAGCAGATCATAATTATCATAAACCATTATCACCAAAACACTCTAAGGATGGGAGTCGATCGTCTGTGATTAACCGACAACTTATTTATACTGTTAATGTTGATGATGAAGATTTTAAACTTACAATCAAAATGAAGCCTTCAAATCCCCTTCATAACCTTCACGTATCAGGTAAGATAAAGATTGACCCATTTAATATGACATTAAATATGACATTAAGCTACACATATCACATAGCTAGTTTAAGTACCTTATATTGACTTTTTATTTTTTTATTTTTAGTATTTTTATACTACTTTCGCAAGGAATTTAAGAAGTTCAAATTAATGTATAATCATTTACCTTCTACTGAACTTAATAATTTAATAACTCATCATTGGAATAACATTATATCTCAAGAGGAAAGACGCAAGTACCAAGAAGATTGGGCTAGATCAAAAATGGTAGAATTAAAAGAAAAGAAATCTGAAATCCAGCATCTTACTGAAACTACTGCAAAGGTAATTAATTTTAATTAATCATAACTGTATCTATTATCTTTATATTTTTATTCAATCTTCAGATTGTTCGACATAAAATCTTATAATGTATTCTGCCTTAAATTCTTAATTAGAATTATTAGATAGGTAAATACTTACACACGATGCGATAAAATAGGCATTTTATTTTATTTTATTAGTTTAGGTTTTCAAGAAAATTATGAGAATGCCAATTTATTTTATAATGCAAAATGCAAGCTTATCTTTTTAAAGTTTGTGTTTTTCAGATATGCGTGTAATAAATACTAATTTTTTTGCTTAGTGAGTTGTATGTATAATAACAAGATAATAACTAGCAATTGCTACCTAGTAACAAGTAAAAGAAAAAGCAAAAGCAAAAGCAAATGCTAGAATTCGTATGC
>JAQIXA010000806.1:0-34008 GCA_034699045.1 Nanhermannia cf. coronata Gr-Ori-00579
AAAGTATACTAAATACTTGTATTGGAGAGTAGGCTTGTGCATGACAGAGATTCTGTTGATTATTGAAATGGGGGGATACTAAAATGATGAGTAGGTATATTATCTACTAAACTAAAAAGTGCCCATAAACTTTTTTTTTAAATGGTATATATTTATATTGAAATAAGTATTAGTATGTAGGTGATAGTTAATAGGGTATTTTCAGCTTATTTGTAGGTAAAAATTAATAAATAAATTTTGATAGGTATATTTTATGAACACAAAGCACGATTCTTGTTTGATTTAAGAGTACATTTCCCATTATAATGACATGGGATAAAATTTTCTGGGCAGTAATTAGTTGCCTTGCAAAATATTGGATCTTCATCTGAATCATCTTGAAATCCAGGACAGTCTCTCACACCATTGCATAATTTGTCAATGCCTATACAAGTTCCATCAAGACAGGAATGATTTGGACTGCATCTAAAATAGTTTAAAAAAAATAGAGATAGAGATTTTTTTATAGGTAGGTAAAGTAGATTATTGCATACAAGTTATATTATCTATCAGTAATCAGTAGTAGTAGTAAGTAGGTAAAAATATTAATAATTATTTACTCTAAACTTCGATATATCCAGTCAATATAGTGCCAAATTGAAGCCACAAAGTATAAGCTATTTTTATTGCAAAGTTTTCGACTAGTATTTGGAGTTAATATGGTCAGTCCGGTCATATACCTTTGACCTTTTGAGAGCATAAAAACTGAGGATCCATATTTTAGACATATCCCATCGTCAAAAGTATCTCCACGAACTGCAAAATTTAAAAAACTTTGAAATTCAAAAGTAGATATATAGGATACCCATAAATCTAGCATTACAATCATAAGTACAAAATGGGTAGGTACTAGTTTAGGTATTTCAAATTCAAATTTCAAATTACATCTTAATCGGCCACATAAAGTTTCGTATTTGTACCCTCCACGTTTTTCTAAAAAAAATTTAAATTAAGTTAGTAGTATGTATCTATAATTTTTTGCTTCCTACCTACCTAACAGTAGTTAGGTAAAATTAGGTTATAGTTTAATTGACTTCATCCAATCTATCCAATGTATCATCCAATGTAGAAAATTTGCTTTATATCTAAAGCTCTTAAAAACCGGATTTTGGTTTCAATTTTACAATTAAATTGTCTGTGCAATTGAGATATTTTAGAGCCAATTAGAGCTGAAGTAAATGAATAACCTTTAGATTTTAGACCTTACTTGAGTAAAAATATTGGAAGGCTTTGTCGCAAAATTCTTTATTGCCAGGATCTACAGTATGAACTTGTAATTGTGAGGTCATTGATGATGATATCCTGTTAGTATATCCACCGATAAAATAAATATCAGTTATTATGTCTGAAAAAACTGATAGATCTTCAGAATACAATTCTTCATCATAAAATCCTAAGAACAAAATTGGGATTTTACTTGTAAAATTTGTAAAATTTTCTAAAATTACCTTGAAAAGCTTTAGCTGCGTTTTTATCCAAAATACAGATAGGTCTTATGTATGGTGTGTCAAATTTTATTTTAGTTTCAAGGTGAAATATGAACATGTGGTATTCGCTATTTTCTGACGAATGGTTCTTGAAAGGCTCGATATATTTGACCTACAGATTTCATTTGAAATTTTAATTTAAAATTTTGTTTAAACTAGGTATTACCTTATAGAATTGGCTATACTGATCGTAGTCTTCAATATTAGTAGACTTTATACCAAGTCCAATTAAAAATTTCTTTGGCGAATGGATTTGGTAATATCCACTTGTATTAATTTGACCGTAAGCTCCTCCAAATACGGTTAAAATGGCTAAAAATATTTAAAAAATCTCTTGTTTTTAGCCTAGATATACTCCAGTATAAGTTTATAAGCAATATTTTGATCAAAATTTTGAGAAATTATCAAAAATATTTAGATTATCCTATGCCTATACTTATAATTTTGAAATTTTCTTAAAAAATACCTTGGTCTGAAATAACCACACCATTATTAAATGGAAACCATTTCATAATGGGCTGATTTGTCCCGATTTTCTTTTTTATAAATATATTCGTAGTCCATGGTAGTACAGTACGAGAATCTCCATAAATTTCATCAATATTTCCACAATTTTTGATTTCACCTCCATTGTCTAGAAAATCTACAAAAATTTGTATTACCTAGATAGTTCCAATGTTTTTATAATCAAATCTGTACTGAATATCTAACTTACCCTCAGGAATGAGCCTTTCTTGACCAGAGCAAATTATCAAAATCGATAAAAATACAAAAATTTGAAGTTTTGTCAATAAAGAAAATTTCATTTTTTAGAATTTTGGCCTAAACTTGTACAAGTATCTAGTCGAAATAAGTTAATAAATGCACTACAGTAGCTTGGTAAATAATTGCTTCTACATCGTACAAGATTTTATTTCAAACTTGAAATTTTTTATATAGATTTTAATTAGAACACTGATTGGTATCGTCAAAAAAAATTGGCAATTTTATACGAATACTGACTGACTAATGCGTGTACCTACGTAACGTAACAGGTTTAGTATTCTTTGAAAATGAACCTTTTGAAGTTTTCACGTGAAGTATCTCTTAATATAATGCATTACGGATATACTACTGATATACGGTATAAATATGTATATTTACATTTAAAAAAGCATATTTTTTGACATCAAGGATTATAATCTTAATTAATAGTTTGAAAAGTTGTTTTACAGGTTTTGGCTATACTTAAATTTTTGTCTTAAGACATTATAGAGTTAGTAATCGTTGTAGGTACTGTAGTGGTTAGCATGGTCTGTTTTGTACGATATACTTTTTCCAAAAATAATTATCTTAAGTATTATAGATACATAATATATGTATTTATAACTTTATAAATGATTTTTAAGATTTTAAAAATTTCCTTTATAATTAAAAGCGTTTCGTTACAATACAGATAGCTTTTATTTAACAGATCTTATGTACAGTAAATTTACAATACTACAGATACTACTACTCTAATGCTAAAGAAAAGTATCTTATGTTATGTCATAATTCATAATTCATAATTTTTAAGAATTCAATGAAAGTTTATTATTTTCAGGGAATATATTTTAAATTTCTTTGTAAATGACTAAGCTAGACCTATAGACTAGACTAGAAAAATAATAGCTTTAGATGATTGTAATTATGCTACATATTAGGTATATAATAAAATTCGAAATTCTGAGGAATTTAAGGACAAGCTTGTGTTTTTCCCGAAACTGCTAAACTTCTGTAATCACAAAGACATGAAAAATCCGGTTGGCAATCTCCCCCAGAAGGAGCACTGAATTCAAAAAAAAGTTTAAAATGTGCCTTATAGATAATATATAGATTTTTAATGATTTTAACCCGTGATTTTCAACACAGTCTGGGCCTAAAAATATCAAAATCATAAAGCTATAAAATATATAAAGTAGGTAGTATCCTCTAATCTTTATATTCTTACAGCAAGGAACTAGGGCTATATCGTTGGAATTATTACAACTCGGCACAGCACAGTTAAAGGGAATCTTCCAGTCTAAAACAGCATCACCTAAATTTGAATAAAAATTTGTGATTATTTAGCAAAATTAGAAAATTTTAGAAAATTTCTTACTTGTGCTGAATAAAAATGCTATTGAAATGACCAGGATTGGTAGAACTTGACGCGAAATCATTTTAAAAAAATAATTTTTGCAAAATGTTAAAAAAAGATCTGATATTTGCAGAATAGTACAGATTTAGGTATTTATATTAATTTTTTAATGTTTCAGCTTGTAAAAAGAAGCTAAAAGTAGTCATAAAAGTAGGTAGTAAAATAGGTAGAGATTTAGACTGTTTACTATTTATATGGACAATCATGAGCACGCATAAAATAATAATCTTGAGGATTTTAAAGTCATTAAACTGACTGAAATATCCATCAATAAATTACAATTCTGACACCTTTTTTGGCAAATTTTGATTGATGATTATTTATTCAGGAATTTAGATATCGGGTTTTACAATATTTTTAGCTTTTGAATACATAAGTAGTAAATAACAATTTAAATTATAATTTAAACCGCAAAATCTCCTCGAATTTCAAATAGTTACGAGTAGGTGCTAAAATTTAACCTTATAAAATTCCAGAAATAACTGCCAAATAAATCCTAAATATACAATAGTAATATGCCAGTAGGCAAAACTGAATATTTTGTTATAAAGTTTAATCAACTTAATAAATGTAAATACAGGTAAACAAAAGCATAAATTTTTATTGCTTAATTTTAACATTTTGAAAGGTCACTCTTATTAATCGCACTTTGAGCTTCAGATTATCTTTAATAAAAGCCAGAAATTGTAATTATATTTCAATCATTCCAAGATCGATTTTAACAATGCATAAACTTCTAATTTTGACAATATTTATCTTCACTCCAAATGGTAATACATATAAGATTTTAATAGGTACATTTTAGAATTTTTAAAATTTTTAATTATTTATTTTATTAGTTTTTGGATATTTACCCTGCATCAATTACCTTCTGCCTGAAGTACCTCTACTCTATAATCAGGTAAATACATATACCTAAGCTAGCCGAAAGTCTTAAACTACACCGCAATTAGCGTTTAGATAAAGGATTACATTAAAGATTACGTTTGCCATTAATATAATATAACTAGGCTTTATAAATCAACTCACTAGAAGTTGATTATAAATTGTGCGATGCAAAGCGTTGAAAACATCTCAAGTTACACCATTTTCCGGGGTCAAAGGTCAACTCCTGGGTCAAACGGATATCAAATTCTGAATCTCCGTCATCGATTACCCCTAAAGCCACTTACACCTCATTTTCGATTTTTCCCATTTGATTAACACTTATCGTTAAAGGGTTCCCCCAAGGGGTGGGACAATCTGAAATTTTTTTCGAGCATTCACAACTAGACCCTAAAAGGGTCCTTCATTGCCAAATTTTGTTTAAAATCGGTAAAGTAGTTTTCGAGTTATGCCGCGAACAGACATACAGACAAACAGACGGACAAAGTGCAAGCAAAGTTGAATAATAAGAGCTCGCTTCGCTCGCACAATTAGGTTAGTTTATGTTAGGTTAGGTTAAATACTACTTAAAATACTGAATAGGCATAGAATTTTGGCGTCTATAAACGACAAAATTCTAAAAAAATTCTAAACTTTACAAACCTAATAAAAAAATTCAAATTATCTATAGGAGATTTGTCTGTTTGGAGGTTGTCAATGTGGAGACCCAACTCAGGACTGGTTTTACAGGAGACTTTGTGAATTTGACTGTCAATGCAATCATAATAAGGCTGTTGGGGCTTGTGCTTACAATGTAAGCGGTAATCCAGCGGTTAACTATTGCATATGTAGTGGGACAGATTACCCGGTAATTATTTTCAGTAGTTAATTTAAGGAAAATTATAAATTATTAATAAGATATATTCCTAAATTTTAGCATTATGTACCAGGATGCGTGTATCCCAAATAAATTAGGTGTAAATTTTTACTTGGAAGCTTTTGCAGAAGGAATTCAAATGAATAGAAATGTTTCAACGATTATTAATAGCCTTGATCATCTAGTTACGACGACAGAGCATTCAATTCTGTATATTCTTACAAATTTTCTATCATCGATTTATACATAGATACTCGTATATATTATACTATATTATATACGAGTATACAGTATTCATCGTATTAATTACGAGTATACATCGTAATTAAAAATGTTCTGAAACAGAGTTTTAAATATTTTGATTTGTGTAGTAGACATATCTATTATCTTATCTTATCATATTATGTAATAGTTAATTTAAAATAAATGCACCTAACTACCTAATTTCTTAAAGTCGGTAACATCCTTAAGTATAACAATCCTAACCTAATACTGTAAATTAAGTAAAATATATCTAAAAACTAAAATATAAACTTCTATCTTTATCAAATGGATTAAATTATGGGGCAAAAATCTGTCTTGTACTTGTCTGGTACAAAAAATACTATTTTGAATTATAGAAATAGATAGATATGAATACTTGTAGGTACTATGTTCTTAAATATTATCGATAAGTCGAATAAATAACAATAAGTGCAAATTATACGTACCCTACTTATCCTTAAAATAATTCAAGCTTTTCTATTAGTACCATAAGTGCCAATATATATAAATACATATTATAAACTGAAATTGCATTCGGAAATTAAACAATAGACTTCTTTATAGAAGAGATCATTCAACCTAAATTAGTTTTTTATTGTCTCATTGTACCTGATAATTAAGGGAAATTATCATAATATCCAAATCACATATACAGATAGATTTGTTTTTATATTATAGTAGAAGATTTGCCAACTTTTGGTTAAAAAATTATCAGTAATTTTTGAAAGATTTAAAAATGAATTTCCCCTACATATTCATATGGATATTTCTTCAGGTAAAATTTCAAGAATATTCTTAATTCCAGATTTTAAACCTTTGACTACTAACTAATTAGGGATTAGTGCATGGAGATGGGGATTTTAAAGATATTTCAAGAGATATGAGTCAGATGCATCAAACGATATCCGGGATGTCTCAAGTTGTATTCGATTTAAGTTCAAAAGTTCAAAGACTCGAAGGTTCCCTACTTGAAATCAAAAATAAAAATTCGGCTCGAGGTGATTCAAAGCAAGTTAATATCGATGAAGGTTTGAAAAATCGGGAAATTTTGGCCGAGAAAGTTGAAAAGATGCTGGCAGTTCAAAATAATGTTGAAATTGAGAAGGCAAAATTTGAAATTGAGAGAAAAATGCAGAAAAATTTTGTCAAAATGCTCTCATTTCTAGTTATTTCCAGACCTGAAGCTCTCAAAACCGAGTCTGATAATGTTTTTAAGGTAAAATTTTGAAAAATATTGAAGATTTTTTCCAAACTATTGCTGATCTACCCCTTATGTTTAAAATTTTAATCATATTTTAGATGATGGGAGCAGCTCTAAATGGAAATTTTGATTTCAATCCAATTGTACAAAAACTTCCTAATCTATTAAGAAATTCGGAGAAAAATGATTTTGTTCTTTTGGCAGATGCTTTACGAGAGGTACCTAAATAATTATAAAATCCAAAATTATATTTACCTACACTTTTTTTATATTAGAGCGAAAATTATTCATCAAATGCCAGAATTCTTGGGGGACTTCAAAATATGAACAAAATATTAGGTTTTGGAAATTTTCTGTAAATTATATTGATCCTTCTAACTTTAGATTTTTGATTTTTTAGACATTTTTGCAACGATTGATATCAAAGAAGTGTCATCGTTTTTGAATCAAATCCCAATGGTAAATATTTCTACTAATATATGTTTATGGTCTATTCTAATTCTAATAAAAATGATTACTATGTATGATACAGCTCTTTGAGTCAGTAAATGGGTTAGTTGATGGAGTTGAAGAATATTTTTAAATAAATTATTTTGTCAAAAATTTCAAACACTGAATAAATATTATGAAATATGTACCTATAAATGCACATAGAATTACAACGATACTACAGCTACAGAATTCTTAAGTTTAATCAATATAAATTCTACTCGTATAAGATACTTTATACTCGTATATAGACAAACGGATAGAATGTAGATACACTTGTTAGTAGAAATAGTAATAGTACTTTGCTCTATTGTAAGTTTAGGAATGTATCTAGTTAATGACATTAAAGAATTTCTAAGATATTGATCAAACAATTATAGAAAATTAAAAAAATAAATGAATATTTCCAACTTTGAAAATTAATTTTAATTTTTTTAAATGGCTGAGAAGAGAAGGGCTGAAACAGACTCACGTTTAGAGTATATTTACTCATTTCTCAGGTATACTGTACATATAAATTTGTATTCAATTAGCAATTTTTTCTAAAATTATAATCATTTCTCAGTGAATCTGCAGGGATAAATCGAGCTGATCTTTTAGATTTTATTCATTCTGAAGGATTGGTATATAAAAATAAATAGTAGGGTACTTAATAGATTAGTTAAAATTCTGATTTTTTGATAAAGGTTGCAAAAGTCCAAGCTCTTTTTCAACCCAATGGCCCAACCACTTTACTCTTGTACTATCAAGATGATGCAGGTGATCCAATACAAGAAAAAACTCCAGAATTACCAGCAACTGGAACAGTTGCTGGACCATCTTCGAAAATTGTCTCAAGAGTTAGTCCACCTAAACAAATTATTCGTAAAAGACTTTTTTCGACTGATGGCTGGAGTAAACCTTTACTTGGAATGTCGGTATTTTTTCAAAGGGCTGTCAGTGGATATTCAAAACCGATAGCTGAAGAAAATTATTATAAAGAATTACTTTGTGGGTCGATTGATGGTCGAAAGCCTGGTGAAGCCCTAGCTTGCATTGGTAATTTTACAAAAAATGTGTAATTTTATTTTTTTTACAATCGTAACTCCCAAAATTTTACAAAAAAGCTCAATTTTATATATTTTTTTGATTTTAGCACAGGTTTTACACTATGTATATATCCCAGCACTATTAGGAATTGCCAATAGTGGTCCAGATGAAAGTCAAGAGATTGATTCAACTGTTAAATCAGTTTTAAAACGACGAATGATCCCCTCATTAAGATCATATTGTTCAGCACTTCGTGTTTTTTCAGAAATACAAATTGAATATTCAAGTTTGTGTGAAACTGAGATATTTTTTCATGGTAATGAATCAATAGAGGATTTGAGAGCTTTTGCAAGAGATCCTACACGAATTTCAGCACTTGAAAAAAGCATTAAAGAATGGAATTCAATGGTGAAGCAGGTGGTCTCAGAATCGACAAGATTGAGAAAAGAACTTGATAAAGATGGTCCACAAGATGAAGTACCTATGTTAAAAATTTAGAAAATTTTACAGGAAATTTTACAGGAAATTTTGCTTTTTAGGTCGAATATTGGAAAAAGCGAGCCTCGAGACTTTCTCTCATTCAAAAGAAGATCCGGAGTGGTGAAATGAAGTTTACAATTTTATGCCTACAATTGGCAGGGTCGAATGCTTTAAAACAGTGGAAGGATTTAGAGCATCAAGTCGCATTTTGTTATACTGAAGTAAAATTTCAAAAAATATACATACCTACATACCAAATTGAGCTTTTTTTTCAAAAATTTTCAAAATTTTTTTGTTGAAAGGCAAAGGATAATGCAGCTTATATTGATCGGATTGACAAAATTTGTCATTCACTTTATTTGGATACACCTGAGAAAATTCGAGGTGATACGAACATGTTGATGCAAACTGTAATGATGATTCAAACCACTAGTATGTATTACAATAGTTCGGAAAAAATATCCCATATTATGGTCAAGGTAAGAAAATTTTAAATTATAGGTAGATACATTTGCTTAAGTATTTAGTAGATTTAAGTTACAAAATTAAAATACAAATAGGCTTCTCTTAACATTAGAACTAATTAGATTAGAACTAACTACATAAGGGATCAAGCCTTCTGTATTTCTGACCTTTGATTATGTCCTAAAGGACCCAAAAAATGAAAAGGTTTTCGGCCACAAATAAATTTTGAAATGCATTGGAAAATCAATTAGAACTGTCTAGTTATTGCAATACTATATATGAATGAGTTTTGGTCATAGGATCAGGGGTAATTTTAGAATCTGAGAAATTGATACAATTGTCTTTTCTTGGATTTCCTTTTTTTAAATTTATTGATACGATAAGACATTTTTTACTACTAATCTAATTATGCTATATATATCATGTTCAAATCAAGGTCAAGATCCTGAGGGTTACAGGAATGTATGTTCCTTAGTAAAACCAAAGTTTATTTTCTCCAAAATTCAAAAAAGTGGTAGGAACTAGAATTAAAATTTACTATTAGCTAAAATTAATCAAAAATATTCCAAGTATCCTGCCTAATTGTAAAATTGTAGGTACTAACAAACTGAACCTTAACACTATACCTTATACAAAAACACATACGTACTAATATATTTAAAATATTTAAAAAAATTTCGTTAGATAACAAACCAAATGATTCGACGATGTAAAGATTACTTAACAAATGGAGGGAAAGAAAATATTTGGCTCCAGCCACGAGCTTCAGCTCGTAAAAAAGTAGTGGAAAGCCTCGATCTATACAAGGCATATAGAAAATCTTATAAAATCAATTCTAATCGAACAAAACACTTGAGATCAAGCGAATTTTGTATAAGTGAACATTATGTGTTTGGAAAATTTGACTCATTTTGTGAAAGACTTCGAAAAATTTTACACATTTTTGAAACGATGGATAATTATGATAAATTATTTGAATCTCATGTTTGTGGCCTACTGTATGATGAAACCTTGGACGAAAAAGAAAAGGAATGGGCTGGACATGTCAAGCAGATCACAGTCAATGGACAAAAAGTTAATCAAAATCCACTGGATTATAAAAATAAAGAATTTAATAAAGATTTTGATGAGTTTATAGGTAAAATTTTAGAATTTTTACAATTTTTTGAGCTAATTTTTTTGATATTTAATAGAACATTCAGAGGAATTAAAATTGTCATTGAATAGAATGATTGAGAAAAATTATCGAGATATTTGGGAGTCTCCACAAGCCATAAAATTTTTACGAAGAATCGAACAACTTCAGCAATTTGTAAGTACTCGTACCTTATAAATCTAATAAAATTTATAAATTTTTGCATAATTATATACCTACTATGAATTTTTTTTGAAATTTTTTGAATTCAGATTCAAGTTACAAGCTTAGAAAATAAATATGATCGAATTGCAAAGTATTTTGAAAATCAAATCCAGAATGCTAGAAAACATTTTCATAAAAATAAAAATAAAGATAGAGTTATACCTAGAGGTCTACCACCAATAGGAGGTAATATTTAAAATTTTACTAAATTTTCAAAATTTTTACCAAATCCCAAAATTGTATAGGGAAAGTAATGTGGACAAGATCGATGGTTCTTAAACTAGAGGCTTTTACAAACGATTTTGCATCTCATCCAAAGGTCAAAATTTTTGAAATTTTAAAAATATTTGAATCTAAATTTTGCATTATATGTATTACAGTTAAGAGATTTGCCACAATTTAAACCATTGATTCAAGAATATAACACTTTTGCTTTGGAAGTTGCAACATTTGAGATCCAAATTTTGAAGAAATGGAATGCTGAAAATAAAGTATTGTAATTATAGACAGAAAGACAAAAATTTTTTAAAAATTTGTGTTTTAGCTTGCAAATATTGATGAACCTTTGAAAAATACACTTTTGAGATACGAAGGAAATGACAAAATTGTTATCAATTTGAGCCCATTTATAACAACGATGATTGCTGAGGTATCCAAAATTTGAAATTTTTATATTTTTTTACACACTTTTTGTTTCAGGCTGATACATTGGCTAAAATGAGAGCTGAAATTCCATTATCAGCTAAAATACTTTTGATCAAACGAGATCATTTTCGAGCCATTTGTGATCGACTTGATGTAAGAATTATTACCCTAATTTTTCAAAATTTTGTAAAATTTGATAATTTTAAATTTAGATGCTGATTGACAGATTCTATCGAGCAGTTAAAAGTGTCAAACCTGCTGTCCGACGTACTTACATTTAATTAATATGAATTTAAATACCTATATTACCTAACTATTTGGTATTTTTAGGCTTGTTATTTATGCAAATTGTTCGATTAGCTGCAATATTTCAGCCAGCTTTAACTTCAATGAATTGGACTAGTCCACTTTGGGATAATTATTTTAAATTCTCTCTAAATGCAATCGAGGATTTCAATACATTAGTTCAAAGGTAAAATTTTAGTCTAAAGTTAATCTTAAAAAGGCAATTATCTATAATTTTATATATTTTAGAGTGCATGATATGCACGATTATCAAATTCAAGGTGCATTTGAGGAAATGGAGGAAATCACTCTGTAATAATGAGTTATTTTTATAAAATTCTATTTTTGTTATGTTAAAGTTTTTTATTATAAAGATGTGCACCCTTTGAAAAGGACACTTTACCCTGGACTTTGGACGATTTTATTGATAAAAATTGTAAAACTGTGAGAGAAACTACGATCGTAAGTAAAATATAGAAAGAAGATTTCAGAAAATTTCAGAAATTTAAAGTTTTTTTTGTGATAGGAATTGAATCAAAAAAGTATCCAAGTTAGAGATTTAGTTGATGAATTGATCGAAATGATAAATAAGTCTGGAGGTCAAATAGGAAAAAAAGTTATTCAAATGTTTGAATTGGATAAAAAGAATCCAGTTTTGGCTGAAAGTACTATAAAATACCATTTTAATGAATTTTAGTAAATTTTTAAAAATTTTAGTGATAGCAGTTACATCACCTTATGATGGATCGCCTGATTTTTCTGGGGAAAATTCTAGCTCTGGAATTGGTAAAGCTTTGGGTGATTCTGCTGCAACTGCTACAGGTCTTTAATAGATATAAAATCATAAATATTTCAACGATAGGTATTTTATGCATTTTATATAAAGGTCAAGGACCATCAGGTGCACAGTCTCAAAGAAATCAACAAGATTGGACATTTGTAGATCAACTTTATGAGAAACCAGGACTTCTACATGTCCTCCTAAGATCTGGAAAATGTTCAAGAGAAATGAAGGAAATGCTTAAAAATGCTAATGAGGATATGAAGCAATTGTTTGCTCGTCAACTATTTGACATTTTAGTTCGGATTATTAAAATGAGTTTGTGTTTAATTCGTCGAAGATTTGTTGGAAAGCCTATTCCGCTTAAGTCTGGACAAACTGCAGTATCAATTTTTACAATTCCAAAATCATGGGAAGGATCATCATTTACTGATGATATACCAATTTTTATCTTAAGGACTGAACTACTAGGCTCTACTGTTGTCATCAAGTAAGTTTAAAAATATTTTAAGAAAAATTTGTTACAGCTATAAGTGTTAATCGTTTCAGACCAACTATTGAACAAATTCAAGAGACAATAACTCAAGTTGGACGGACAATTCTTGCAGCTGGAAAAGGATTGGTAAAAATCATTTTTGGATTTTATAAAATTCTAAAATATTCGAGAGATTGACTAAAGTCTGACACTGACAACAAATATATGTCTCAATCTCAATGAAATGAAAGTAGCAAAAGACCTACATATTTGAGACAGTTTCATTTGTTTTCAAATAAAATATCAGCCCAAAATCTTTGTCACTTTGTCACAGTTTGTGACTTTACATAAATATAAATGTGTCTTTCAGCAAAAAATCAATCTTGACGAATATTTTTCAATTACTTTCTAATACTAACTTTTTGGTAAACTTTCAATTTTAAACTCAGGCTCAATGGCATTGCTACATGGTTGGAGATGGTCACGAATTTCAACAGAACCCAATGACAGCTGTAAGTGAGAAGAAAGCAAGACGAAGAGCTCTCTACAGGAGTCTATCTCAGGACAGAATTGGACCACCTTTCCAACCATTCAATTACTATGCCCAATTATGCGAAAATAAAGAAATTGCAAAATTTACAGCTGCTTTGGCAAACTGTACTCAAGCCCTAAAAGATGTAAGTTATGCAAATTATTTGAAAATTTTCCTTTTCACTAAAAGAAAAAGTAGACTATAATCATAATTCTGAAAGGTTTTTGAAATTTGGACAGTCTGTTTTTGAATGAATCAGTTGTTATCTAGTAATCTGTAGATTATACAACTGGTTTGTTCGAAATCAAGGCGTTTAATTCAAAAATCTAACTACAGAATTTGTCTAAAACGTAATCTGTCCAAACTGTCTAAACTACCCCCAATGATAATTTTAGAGTTTTCAACAATTTATGGCAATCTGGGGCTCATTTGACCCCCTGTGGAGCGACACTAGGTATACGGTCATCAAACAATTTGCATCCACAAATCCTACGTGGACTCAATTTGAAGAAAAAATGGACGAAGTTCATGAATGGGAAAAAGAACTCATTTCACTAGGGGATTATTTCGATTTCGGACCAGTTCGAATCAGATCCCGTAAGATTTCAATTTTTGTTCAATTTTTGCTCAATTTTTATGAAATTTTATAGAGGTATTGAAGCAAGGACTAGTTGAGGAATGCAAGGAAATAATTATGAGATATGGAATTGCCTTAAAAAATAAATATCGAAGAGAAATGGAATTTGTATTTCTTTTAATAGAGGATTATCAAAAGAAGCTTGAAAGCGAAATTGTTCAAATTGATGATGTAATTAAAATACACTAAAAAAATTCATTATTTTGAAGGTACTTTTTCATATTTAGGTTCGGTTTGCAATGGAAACTTTGCAAAAATTTCGAGAACTTGAAGTTGATTTAGATATGAGGATACCACCTGTAGAAGAAGCTTATTATGTTATAGCCAAATACAAAATTCCAGCATCACATGAAGAACTTGAAGATGCTGATTCTTTAAGATATAGCTATTCGAGGTTACAAGAAACTGCAAATAAAATGTCTGCTGGGGTTACAAGCCTTTATCCATCTTTTCAAAAACAACTTTTAGAAAATTTGGAATCTTTTAGTGATGATTGTCAAACATTTTGCACTGAATATGTTGATGATGGTAAAAAAAATTGCGATTTTTCTAAAAATATAATGATGTTTGACTAGGGGTCTGAATGTTTTGAGATCATTAGTATAATAATTTTTTTTAATATTAGGCCCAATGATCCCTGGTTTAACACCAAGAGAAGCTTCAGACCGTTTAGCCATGTTTCAGGTTCGAACCTCTATAATTTTTTTTAAAATTAGGTTCAAATTTTGAATTTTTTGAAGAATCAATTTGATACACTTTGGAGAAGAAATATTCAATATGCTAGTGGACAACAGTTATTTGGAATGGCACCCGTTGAAAATCCAGGACTTATGAATATCAAGAAAGAATTGAACCTTTTGCAAAAACTATACAGACTTTACAATGACGTGATCGACCGAGTTGGAAGCTACTTGGACATATTTTGGAAAGAAGTGAACATTGAAGAAATCAGTAAAAATTTGTCAAAAATTTATAATCATTTGTAATTATTTTTATAAATTTTATAGACAATGAGTTGATGGAATTTCAAAATCGATGTCGAAAATTACCCAAAGGGCTTAAAGAATGGCCAGCATTTTTTGCTTTGAAAAAAACTATCGATGATTTTAATGATATTTGTCCACTTTTGGAATTAATGAGCAATAGATCAATGAAGCAAAGACATTGGTCCAAGATCACTGAAGTCACAAATTATGATTTCGATATTGAGAGAGAAACCCTGTGCTTAAAAGATATACTGGATGCGCCATTATTACAGTTTAAAGAGGATATCGAAGATATCTGTATTTCAGCTTTAAAAGAGCGAGACATTGAAGCCAAATTAAGACAAGGTAGGTTATAATAAGAATAGTTTGGAAAATATTTTGAAATTTTAGAACCTTGTTTTAGGATTTCAGTTGAGTCAGTTGTCAGTTTTGACCTGCAATTTGTTTCAGACAATCATTTTATGTATCTATCTCTAGATATACAGATACATAAGTATTTCAAATCAAAATATCTTACTGGTTCACCCGATCTGAATATATCTTGTCCTTTCAAAAACGTTTCCGCACTATACCTAATCTACCCCTAGTCCCTATATTACTAGTACAATATACCATAACCATATAAAGCACCTAAATGGTCTATTCAGGCTTTTTTTAAATTTATTTGATGATTTTTTTATCAGTAACAAATGAATGGTCTGTTCATGAGTTGACCTTTGTCTCATTTAAAAATCGTGGCGAACTTTTACTTCGAGGTGACACAACCGCTGAAACCATATCAGGTTTGTTCAAAAAACGAATTTTCATAAAATATTTCTTGCATTTTTAATGTATTGTTGCAGCACTTGAGGATTCATTGATGGTATTAGGGTCATTGTTATCAAACAGATATAATGCTCCTTTCAAAAAACAGATCCAAAAATGGGTTACAGGTTAATACCTAATTTATAAAAAAAATCTAAATCTACTAAAAAGCAATTCTGTATGATTTTGTAAGATCTTGCAAACACAAATGAAGTTCTTGAAAGATGGCTTCTAGTTCAAAACATGTGGGTTTATCTTGAAGCTGTATTTGTTGGCGGTGATATTGCAAAGCAATTACCAAAAGAAGCTAAGCGTTTTTCAAAGATAGACGGTAGGGTACTGTTACTTTACCTAAAAAAATGTCGAATTCAATAATTTGATTATAATTTTTTCTAAAGGATCTTGGCAGAAAATAATGCAACGGGCACATGAGACACCTTCAGGTATTAAATTTGATGGTTTTTTTATTACGTAAAATTATAAAAAAAAATTTTTAAGTCGTTTCTTGCTGCGTTGGCGATGATATGTTAAAGCAGCTTTTGCCACATTTACAAGATGAACTCGAAATGTGTCAAAAATCTCTTAGCGGGTTATTATTTCATATTTATTTTAAACACATTTTAAGATCTTTTGGCATTTTTTCGTTTTTTATAGATATTTAGAAAAAAAGAGATTATTATTCCCAAGATTTTTCTTCGTATCTGATCCAGCTTTATTGGAAATTTTGGGCCAAGCTTCAGATTCTCATACAATTCAAGCACATTTGCTATCAATATTTGATAATGTTGCGACTGTTAAGTTCCATGATTCAGACTATAATAGGTATCCTATATGTTGTACAATTGTGTAAAATTTTACGTGTATTTTTTATGTAAAATAGGATTTTAGCTATAAATTCTAAAGAAGGCGAAAGTATTCAAGTAAGTAAGCAAGAACATATTACAAATTTTTTTTAATTTAAATTTTTTAAAATTTAGCTTGAGAAAGCTGTAAAAGCTGAAGGTTCTGTTGAAGTTTGGCTCAATGATTTACTTGTAAAATCGAGATCTTCACTTCATAAAATAATTCGTGAAGCCCATACAAGTATTGGGGAATCAGATTTGAATCTTATAGAATTGCTTGAAAATGCCCCAGCTCAGGTAAAATTCATAAATTAAAGAGTAGGTCCGTAGTAGGGTACAGTACTTATTTAGGTATTTTAAATTAAAACTTTGAATTAGGTTGGAATTCTTGCCTTACAAATGATATGGACTAGAGATTCAGAAATAGCTCTGAGCCAAGCTAAACATGATAAGAAAATTATGAGTGATACAAACAATCGATTTTTGGACATTTTGAATTTATTGATCGATCAAACAACGAGGAATTTAACCAAGATTGAGAGAATTAAATTTGAGACTTTGATTACAATCCATGTTCATCAGCGAGATATCTTTGATGCACTGGTAAAAATTTCAAAATTTATGGATTCTTGAAATTTTTTGAAATAACATAGTGGAAATGTCCTTATAGGTCCGTATGAATATTAGGACAGTGAATGACTTTGAATGGGCTAAGCAGTGTCGTATGTATTTTCGAGAAGATGCAGATATCATTGATATTTATATTACAGATGCTTACTTCATTTATCAGGTTTAAATATTGCTCTTATTACTAAACTTAGACAAAACACTTATATATAGGTAAGTACTTCTAAAATGTTTCCTTTTTCCAATTTTTTAAAGAATGAATACCTTGGCTGTACAGACAGATTGGTTATAACGCCCCTTACAGACCGTTGTTATATAACTTTAGGTCAAGCCTTAAGTTTGTCTATGGGTGGGTGTAGTGCTGGACCTGCTGGTAATTTCAAAAATTTTAAATCTTGAACTTTTACATCTTTACATTAAATCTTGAAAATTTGAAAATTTTCTGAAAAGGAACTGGAAAAACTGAAACTGTGAAAGACATGGGTAAAACCCTTGGTAAATATGTAGTGGTTTTCAACTGTTCAGATCAAATGGATTACAAAGGTCAAATAATTTTCTATTCTAAATTCTAAATATAATACTCATGTTATCTACGTAGGCCTTGGAAGAATTTATAAAGGGTTAGCCCAGTCAGGATCTTGGGGTAAGTTTTGAAATTTGAAATTTGAAATTTTGAAGTTTTGAAATTTGAAATTGAAATTTGAACATAGGTTGCTTTGATGAATTTAACAGGTTTTTAACATACGGATAGAAATTGAAACTATTGGAATATTATTTTTGATTTTTTTAAATAGAATCGATTTGCCAGTTCTTTCAGTAGCGTCTCAGCAAATTGCCATTGTCTTAGCTTGCAAGAGAGAACGAAAGAAACAATTTTTATTCACAGATGGCGATATAGTTGAAATGAACCCAGAATTTGGGATATTTTTGACCATGGTTATAATTTAAATTACGGCCATAAGAAGCTATGTGATTATTTCATTATTTTTATAAAAATATTTGAGTAGAATCCAGGATATGCAGGCCGTCAGGAATTACCGGAAAATTTGAAAATTCAATTCAGGACGGTTGCTATGATGGTTCCAGATAGACAAATGTACTTTTCTTATATCACAATATACACCTAAGTAAAAAACTTCATTTGATTTGAATTTTTTTATTTTTAAAATGTTGGATTTTAAAGTATAATAAGGGTCAAGTTGGCAAGTTGTGGATTTCTAGGTATATTTTGAATATTTCACATTTTATTATTTAATCTATTGTTTACAAATATCCTTAGAAAATATCACTTTGGCCAGGAAATTTTACACTTTGTACAAATTGTGTGAAGAACAATTGACCAAACAAGTTCATTACGATTTTGGTTTAAGGTACCTAATTAAAAAAGGAAATCAATATACCTTATCTTATTACGGATTTTTTCGTTTATAGAAATATTTTGTCAGTTTTGAGAACGCTCGGGACAACAAAACGAGCTAATCAAAAAGACGCTGAGTCCACAATTGTAATGCGAGTTTTGAGAGATATGAATTTGTCCAAATTGATTGACGAGGATGAGCCCCTTTTTATGTCTTTGGTTTCTGATTTATTTCCAAATGTAATTTTTGAAAAAACTGTTTATGCTGAATTGGAAGAGGCGATTCGAATCCAAGTTGAGGAACAAGGGTTAATTTATCATGAACCATGGGTCTTGAAACTTATTCAAGTAAATAACAATAAAATTTCAATTTCAAAACAAAAAACCATGGACAATTTTTTTTTAGCTTTATGAGACGCAGACTGTTCGACATGGGATTATGACCTTAGGACCTTCTGGATCTGGAAAAAGTTCTTGTATTCATACTCTAATGAAAGCCCTAACTCATATCGGAGCCCCACACAGGTATTTTATATAATATATTCCTTAATGTAAGAAAACTTTTGTCAAAAATGATTTTTTCATAGGGAAATGAGAATGAATCCAAAGGCTATAACAGCTCATCAAATGTTCGGTCGACTCGATGTGGCCACAAATGACTGGTAGAAATTTTAATATTTAATTTTGAAACTTTTATATGACTTACCTATGACTTGCCACTGCCACAAAAATTGTTCAAGTATACGTAGGGTAATTTTACCTATAATTGAGCAATTTTTGTGGCAGTCATATTGAACTTTGTGTATATGAATTTCATATCTGTTTTTCTACAGGACTGATGGGATTTTTTCAGCCCTTTGGCGTAAAACTTTGAGGATAAAGAAAGCTACAGGTCAACCTGCTGACAATATCTGGCTTGTATTGGATGGTCCAGGTAATTTAGAAATATCTGTCTTCAAGTACATAGAATTATGATAACAAGGTACATTGGTTTTTTAGTTGACAGCATTTGGATCGAAAATTTGAACTCTGTCTTGGACGATAACAAAACTCTTACTTTGGCTAATGGAGATCGACTACCAATGTCACCACACTGGTATTCTTCTTACTCTTTGGGGACATTTTGCTAAAAATTTTGTTTTCTTAACATTTATCTTTTATCTTTACAGTAAAGTTATATTTGAGGTACATATCATAGATATTTATGAATATTTTGTATTTTTTTTAATCAAATCATACAAATATTAGCCACATAATATTGATAATGCAAGTCCTGCAACAGTTTCAAGAAATGGAATGGTAAAATTCTAGAAATTTTTACATTTTTTTTTGAAAAATTAAACTTATTAGAAATTAAAAATATTTCAAAAAAAGGTTTATATGTCATCCTCTGGACTAAATTGGATGCCAATAGTCGAAGCATGGCTTCTTAAGCGAGAAGGTCAAATTGCTTCAATACTTCGAAATGGAATTGATGCATTATTTTTCAAAGTTTATGATTGGTCTCGACAAAATCTCTCATTCAAAATGCCTGTACTTGAATGTAACATTGTTTTCCAACTCCTCACATTACTCGAGGGTTTATTACCAAAAGAAGAAATCCCAGAAGAAGCTACAGAGTCTGGTATGGAAGCCATAAGGAATCCATTAAGCTCATTAGAAACTGAAAGAAAACAAATATTCAGTTCTGAGGCTGAACTTGTGAATATTTTTACATTTGCTTTGGCCTGGAGTTTTGGTAAAATTATTGAAATTTTTAGAACAGTTCTTTGAAAAATTAAACCGAAAATATTTCAAAAATAGGAAGTTTTCTCGAATTAGAGGATCGACTCAAATTAGATACTTTTTTGAGAACTTTGTCATCAACTAATGTAAATACATCCGATGGTGAAGAAATTACAAATAATTTCATACTCACATTACCAGTTCTGAAGAAAGAAGGGGAGAGTATCTTTGACTATTTAGTTGAAGGCGAAAAATGGACGCAGTGGCTAGAGAAGGTTCGAAGATTATGATTTAAATAACTTTTTAATTGAATGCCTAATAATTTATTTAATTTAAGGTTCCTACATATTCAGTTCCAGAAAATTACACAAGTGAATATTCATCAATTCTAGTTCCAAATATTGATAATGTTCGGACTAATTATTTGATCGAAATCGTTGCAAGACAAAGAAAAGCTGTCCTTTTAGTTGGAGAGCAAGGTACCACTAACTATACATATACATACCATAAAAAGTGTCATCTATTTGATTATATTATTAAGCTTTATATTTTCTAAAAGGTTCTGCAAAAACCCTCATGGTTGATGCCTGGCTCAAATCTTTAAATCCTGAAGTGGAACTTGGACGAACTGTTAATTTCTCATCAGCCACATCACCTTATAATTTTCAAAAAACCATCGAATCATATCTTGAAAAGCGAGTTGGAACCACCTTTGGACCAAGTGGTGGCAAAAGAATGACCATTTTTATTGACGATATCAATCTACCAGAAATTAATGAATGGGGCGACCAAATTACAAATGTAAAAAATGTAGTATTTTTATTAATAAATAGACATTTATCTCAATGTTTTCATTTAGGAAATTGTTCGCCAAACGATGGAAATGAACGGCTTTTATAGTTTAGAAAAACCAGGAGAATTTACACATATTGTGGTAAATCCCAAATACATTTTGAATAATTACAATTCTGTTTTTAAACGTTTTTTATTTTGAAGGATGTTCAATTTGTTGGTGCTATGATCCATCCAGGCGCTGGTCGAAACGATATCCCCTCAAGAATAAAAAGACATTTTTGTATCTTCAATTGTGTTTTACCTTCAGAATCAAGTATGGACTCGATATATCTGACAATTGGTAAAAACCATTATTCTGCAAAAAGAGGTTTTAGTGAAGGCGTCCGATCTCTTATTGAGTAATAAAATTTGACTATTAATGCATTAACTGTTTAACAAAAACATTTCTTCTAAAATATATTAGCAAACTGGTTCCTCTAACACGCCTTCTATGGAGTTCTACAAGGGTAATTCAAATTAATAAAAATAAAAACAAACAAACAGTAAAAATAATTAAATTAAATTTTAGATAACACTTTTGCCAACACCTGCCAAGTTTCATTATATTTTTAACTTGAGGGATTTATCTAGGATCTGGCAAGGTATGTTGGAATAAATCTAATTTTCAGAGTTTTATATAAGCTTTTTTGTATTTTAGGAATGATTGGCACACTTTCAACTGTTATTGAGGACGAGAGCTCGACAATAGGTCTATGGCTTCATGAATGTACTCGGGTACTGACAGACAGATTCACAGACCCAAGAGACACCGAATGGTTCACCAAGGAAATCAGAGAACTGACAACTAAAACACTAGGATTACGTTATGGGAAAATGTTAAGGAATGTTCTTTTCGTCGATTTTATGAGAGATGCTCCAGGTAGGTTAATTAGGGATTGGTTAGAGAATACGAACAGTTTATTAATCAATCAGTTGATATTTTGACCTTAAATTAGTACTTATATTTTCAAAGAAATTTCAGTTCATTAAGTAACAAGTTCATTCAAAAACAGGGTGTTCTAATTTCAAAAAAATGTCCCCAAACTATCCTCAGTTTTCCTAAATATCCTTACATTTTTATAATTTTTAAAAAATCATGTAAAAAAAACTTATCTATCTTTTTAATCCAGAGCCAACTGGTGAAGAGGGTGAAGGCGAAGCTGAGGTCGAACTTCCAAAAGTATATGAACCGATCGAAGATTTGTCAATTTTAAAAGAGCGACTTGTAATGTTCCTAGCTCAGTATAATGAAATGGTCCGTGGAAATCCTATGAATTTGGTCTTTTTCCCAGATGCAATGACAAATTTAGTCAAAATTTCAAGAATTATTCGAAATGTTGGTGGAAATGCTATGCTTGTTGGTGTTGGTGGGAGTGGAAAGCAATCATTGACAAAATTAAGTTCATTTATTGCTGGATATAAAACTTTTCAAATAACTTTAACAAGGTTTTATACAAATTATAATAATTAAATTGCTAGAAAATTCAATGTACCAAAAATGTTTCATTTTAGGTCTTACAACTTGACCAACTTTTTAGAAGACTTGAAATTCCTCTACAGAACATGTGGAGCTAGTGGAAAAGGGACAACTTTTATATTTTCAGATCAGGATATCAAAGAGGAAGTTTTTCTAGAGTATCTAAATAATGTATTGTCATCAGGTGTTATTTGTAATTTGTTCAATCGTGATGAGTATCAGGAAATTATAGCTGAATTGACACCAATAATGAGGTAATACCATTTCTAGGTTTAAAAATTTACATCAATTTAGTCAATTCAGCTAAATCAATTTATTTTTGTAGACGTGAATTACCTAAAAAAGTTGCAACCCCCGAAAGTGTTTTCAATTTTTTTATTCAAAGAATGAAGCAACATCTCCACGTTGTCCTTTGCTGTTCACCTGTGGGAGAAAAGTTCAGATCCAGAGCTTTGAAATTTCCTGGTCTTATTTCTGGATGTACTATTAATTGGTTCACACCTTGGCCTAAGGATGCTTTGATTGCTGTTGCTGAACATTTTATAAGCGATTTTCCCATTGAATGTTCAGATGAAGTGAAGAAAAATGTCATTTTTGTACTTGGATCTATTCAGGATTCTGTTGCTAATGTTTGTGTCGAGTATTTTCAAAGGTTCAATAATTTTTCAATATATTTTTATAGGGTAATTGTTTTACATACATAATTTTAATATTTTTAGACTTCGAAGATCTGCACATGTAACTCCAAAATCATATCTAAACTTTCTTGCCTCTTACAAAACCATCTATAGTACTAAAATGAACGAGCTGACAACTTCAGCTAATAGAATGGTACACAATTAAATTGATTAGCATAATCATTTTCCACATATTTAGGTGACTAAATGCATAAATAGGTACTTAATACATAATTATAAATTGTTTAAGGATATGGGACTTTTAAAATTAAAAGAAGCTGCAACTTCAGTTGTAATGTTGAGAAAGGATTTGGCTCAAATGGAACAAGAATTAGCAACAGCTACAGAAGAAGCTGAAAGAGTTCTATTGAATGTGAAAGAAAGCAAAAAAGAGGTCTGAAAATATCAAAAAAATTTTAATTTTAATCAATTAAATTTTCATAAAAATTAGGCTGAAATAATTCGAAATCGTGTCCAAACTAGTAAGGAAATGGCTGAAACACTCGTTGCTGATATTCAGGTTAGAAATTCCTAGAAAATTAGGAAAATTGTCAATTGTTCGAACTTTTTAAAAAATTTCTTTACAATTTTAGAAAGATCGTGAAGTTGCAGAAGAAAAATTGGAGGCTGCTAAACCAGCCCTAGGTAATCCTTAAGAATAATATTCAATTTGTAATTTTATAATTTGTAATTTCAGAGGAAGCTGAAGCTGCATTAAATACAGTAAGATTCTCAATTTTATAGAGTTTTTAATTAAATTGATTTATGGAAAATCTAGATCCAACCTGCTCATATTGCAACTGTGAGAAAACTGGGTCGACCACCTCATCTGATTATGAGAATTATGGATTGTGTTTTGATTCTATTTCAAAAAAGACTTCATTTATCATTTCCTGATCCTCAATTACTGAGTCCTAAGCCCTCATGGTCTGAGGCACTTAAGGTTCAGTTTCAAAAGTACCTTCTTTTTGTATTTATTTCAAAATCATTTTTGGAAAATTTAGATGATGTCGAGTACTACATTTTTACTACAATTACAAAATTATCCAAAAGATGTTATAAACGAGGAAATTATCGAACTTTTGGAGCCATATTTCAGGTAAAAGTCAAAATTCTTATCAATTTTACAGTACCTACCTATTTTGATTTGTGGTTTCAGAATGGAAGATTACAATATGGATGATGCAAAACGAGTTTGTGGTGATGTTGCAGGATTGTTAAGTTGGACCAAGGCAATGGCCTTTTTCTTCAGTGTAAATAAAGAAGTATTGCCTTTAAAGGCGAATTTGGCGTTACAAGAAGGTCGGCTTAGGACGGCCGAGTCTGAGCTTGTCCGACTTGAAAATGAACTACTTGAGAAAGAACAAGAACTCGATTTGGTCAAATCCGAGTATGATACAGCTCTTGCTAAAACTGAAAAGCTAATAAATGCTGCGGAATCTTGTCGAAAAGTAAAAAATATTGAAATTATTTCAATTTTATAAATTTGAAGTATCTACCTAAAATATTTTTTAGAAAATGTCTACAGCTATGTCTCTTATTGATGGACTTTCTGGCGAAAATATCAGATGGACACAGCAGAGTCGGGAAACAAAGCAAAAGTATATAGTACAGTGAAACCTCCTTATAACGACACACTAGGAAAATATTTTTTGAATATTTTATTTTTTAGAATGGGCTGGCTGGTTGGAGATGTTATGGGTGCCGTAGGTAAGAAAATTTTGACCAAAAATAAATGACTTCTATTGAGAGTATGTAACAAAATCAAATTTTTTCAGCATTTCTATCCTACAGTGGACCATTTAACCAAGAATACCGTGCAAATTTAACAACTCAATGGAATAAATTAATAGAAACTTATGAAATTCCCAGAACCAAGAATCTAACTGTACTCAATTTGATGGTTGAAACTTCAGTAGTTTCTGAATGGAGCTTACAAGGGCTTCCAAATGATGATTTGAGTGTTGAAAATGCAGTAATTGTAACTTCTGGTGCTTGCTATCCTCTCCTAGTTGACCCACAGAATCAAGGAAAGGCTTGGATTAAAGCTAAAGAAGCAAAAAATAATCTAATGGTCACTTCACTAAATCATAAATATTTTCGAACACACCTTGAAGATTCTCTGAGTCTTGGAAAGCCTCTTTTAATCGAAGTTTAAAAAATATTTTTAAAGGCCTATCTAATTCTGAAATACTGGTATGAGTATGTATGTTTATATATGTAATTTTAATGTATTAGGATGTGGGAGAAGAACTTGATCCTATACTGGACAATGTACTGGAGAAGAATTTCATAAAATCTGGGTCTATTGAAAAAGTTATTGTTGGGGATAAAGAAGTATTTTACAATTATTTTACAAAAGTGCATTTGATTTTCAAATTTTCTTCATTTTCAGAATGATGTTATGCCTGGATTTAAAGTATACATTACAACGAAATTAGGCAATCCTTTTTATACACCTGAAATCTCTGCAAAAACTTGCATAATAGACTTTACAGTGACAATGAAGGGTCTTGAAGATCAATTATTAGGTAGAGTAATTCAAACTGAAAAAGCTGAACTTGAAGCTGAGAGATTAGCACTTTTTGAATCAGTTATGCAAAATAAAAGAAGTATGAAAATACTCGAAGATAATCTACTTGTCAAATTGTCAACCTCTCAAGTACCAATACCTATATAATTATTGAAATTATTGAAATTTTGAAATTTTATAGATCATAAAAGATAGATTTAAACTAATATGAATTGGTTTTAGGGCTCACTAGTTGACGATGAAGAATTAATTCGAGTTTTGAGAGAAACAAAATCAACAGCTGAAGAAGTCAAAACAAAATTAAAAGTTTCAGAAGAAACTGAATCCAAGATTACAATAGCTCGTGATGAATTTCGGCCAGTTTCAAGTCGAGGATCTGTTTTATATTTCCTTGTAGTTGAAATGGCCAAAGTGAATACAATGTATCAGACAAGTCTTAAGCAATTTCTCAATCTTTTTGATAATTCTATAAAGAACTCGACTCGAAGTTTAAATACTGAAGAAAGGATTGGAAATATTTTGTCAAAGTTAAATTGGGAAGTTTGGCAATTTGTTCAAAGATATTTATTTGAAAAGGATCGCTTTTTATTTACAATTTTGATGACTTTGAAAATATATTTACACGAGGATAGAATCACCCATGAGGAGTTTATGGTTTTGATAAAAGGTGGAGCGTCTCTTGACCTCTCAGCTGTTCAACCCAAACCATTTAGATGGATTTCTGATGTATCATGGTTGAATTTGGTAGAATTATCGAAATTAGGACCATTTAAAAAGGTTCTTGAAGATGTCTTTATAAAAGAGGCAGATTGGAGAGGATGGCAAGAGTTAGAAGGTACCTAAAAATTATTCAAATTCTTTTGATTATACAATTTTTTGAATTTTCCAGCTCCTGAAAGAGCCGCAATACCCTGTGGATATGAAAATTCACTTGATTCATTTCGAAAACTTTTGATGGTTAGGTCATGGTGTCCAGACAGGACAATGGCTCAAGCAAAAGTCTTCGTTACAGACTCACTTGGACCAGATTTTGGAGAAATAAAAATCCTAGATTTGGAACAAACTTTGAAAGAATCAGATGAGAAAACCCCACTAATTTGCATATTATCAGGTAGGTACCTACCCTTATTATTCTTTAAAAAAATCAACTCTAAAAATAAATCCCATTGACACAAAAATATACAGAACGAATTGATATGAAACATTGGCATTTTTTTTATATTCTAAAGTCGGTTCTGACCCAACTTTGGAAATCGAGGCTTTGGCGAAATCTCAGAGTACAACTATAAGAATTGTATCAATGGGACAAGGCCAGGAATTATTTGCTCGTCAATTAGTACTTGATTCGATGCCCATTGGATCATGGGTGTTATTACAAAATGCTCATTTATGTCTGCCGTTTTGTGACGAAATTATGGAATTGATAACTGATCAACCAGCTGACATATCAGCTAATCCTAATTTTAGGATCTGGATGACAACTGAATGTCATCCAGAATTTCCAATTGGACTCTTGCATGCTTCAATCAAGTTTACAAATGAAGCTCCACAAGGTAAAAAAAAGTCTTAAATTTAGATCAAAAAATTTTTCTCTGTCTAAATCCTAAATGTTAAAAATTCTAAAGGTTAAAAATTCTATTTTTTTAAACAGGTATCAAAGCCTCACTACGACGTACTTATCAAAGTATGACTCAGGATTATTTGGACTACACATCATCAAGATATTGGCCTTTATTACTTTACACAGTAGCATTTCTCCATACTGTGGTTCAAGAACGGCGAAAATTTGGAAGTTTAGGTTGGAATATATCATACGAGTTTAATAAAGCTGATTTTACAGCCTCAATTCAATTTATTCAAAAACATCTTGAAGATCTTGATCCTAAAAAACAAAATGTCTCATGGCCTACAGTTTGCTACATGCTGTGTGAAGTCCAATATGGTGGTCGAGTTACAGATGATTTCGATAAAAGACTTTTAAGTTGTTTCACACACACTTGGTTTAATGAATCTCTACTCTCAGGAAGTTTTGAATTTTTCAGAGGATATCGAGCAATTGCTACAAGAAATCTGCACATTATTAACGAAGTAATTAATTCACTACCAAGTAATGATTCACCTGAAGTTTTTGGTCTACATTCAAATGCAGATATCACGTAATTTCTCAAAAACTAAATACTATAAAAATTGTACGATTTTTTTAATTTGTAAATTTTTTGACTTTTAGTTATCAAATTAACGGTGCTAAGAATATATTTGACGCCATTTTGGGCGTTCAACCGAAGCAAAGTGGAGGTTCAGGTGAAACTCGGGAATCAGTTGTTCAGAAAATGGCTGAAGATATGTTGAAAAAATTACCAATGCCTTATGTCAGTTTTGAAGTTAAGGACGCTTTAGCTAAACTTGGTAAACTTTTGTTTGGGAATAAAATTAATTTGACCTATTTAATATTTCTTTAAAAGGTTCACTTTTGCCAATGACTATTTTTCTACGACAAGAACTCGATCGAATGGGCCGAGTTCTAAGGATTGTTCGAAGTACTCTTTGCGATCTCAAGTTGGCCATTGAAGGGACGATCATTATGAGCAATACTTTAAGAGAAGCCCTTGATTTTATGTATGATGCTCGAGGTAGGGTACTGTTCTTTCTTTACAAATTCTTACAAATTCTTTCAAGTTTTTTATATCAATTTTTCTTGATATTTATAGTACCGCCAAGTTGGAAAAAAGTACTACATATTTTACTTAGATTTATTTAGATTTATTTAAGGACTGATTTAAAATTTTCTTTTAGATTTCTTGGGACTCGAGCTCAATTGGATTCTGGTTTACTGAACTTTTAGAACGACACAATCAGTTCAAAAATTGGCTTTCCAATGGAAAACCTAGGGTTTATTGGATGACTGGATTTTTCAATCCTGTAAGCAAACTTCATTATACATATATTACGATTTAATGTATTCTACGATCTTTATTTGTACGACCCTTTAACTTTTTTTGAAATTTTAGCAAGGATTTCTAACAGGTTTGAATTTTTATGAATAATTTAGGTTGAAAATTTTGAATTATTTATTGAAATATAGCCATGAGGCAGGAGGTGACAAGAGCTCATAAAGGCTGGGCCCTTGATTCAGTTGTATTACAGAATGTTGTGACACGATTTTGGAAAGAGGAAATTACAGAATTTCCAGTTGAAGGCGTAATTATTAAAAGTTAATTCGAATAATCTATAGGTACTCAATTCAAAATTATTTTTAGGTCTATGTTCATGGACTTTATATCGAGGGTGCTTCGGTCGAAAGGCGAACTGGTCGGCTGACTGAAAGCAAACCAAAGGTACTTTATGAACCAGTTCCAGTCATCTTCATATTCGCTGTAAATACAACTCAAGGGAAAGATCCAAGACTTTATGAATGTCCTGTTTACAGGTATAATATAACCATATTTTATTTTAAAAAATTCAAAATGAGGCTAGATTATGGATAATTTGAAAGCATTGAAAGGACAGCTTAATCTAAATTCCTGCTTTAATTTTAGAAAACCAAAAAGAACAGATGCGAATTATATTGGCTCGATTGATTTCCTCAGCGATATTTCACCAAGACATTGGATAATGCGGGGGGTTGCATTGCTGTGCGATATTAAATAATCATTTAATATTTTATGCAGTATAACCTCTAGTCAAAATTAAGTAATGAATAAAATTTGTAATGTTTAAAATTCAAATTAAGTGATTTATTATGCAAATTGTAATTTATGTTCAATTTTCCAATTGATAATTTAAATTGAAAATATAAAATTTAGCATAAATAGTGATAATATCGATTTTAGTGATAGATGTCATTATAGTCGTGTGAGTGTGTAGATTTAGTTGTCTTCATTGGATTCAACTTGAGCTTCAGCATCACTTTTAACTCCACAGATCTGAGTTTATAAAATTAATTTATAAATTATTCAGAATTATATTATAAGGATTTTTACAGTTTTTGACGAGTCAGCAACGCATTTCATGGCGGCGAGAAGAACATCGTTATCCTTGGCACAAGTATCTTCCTTGAAAAGGACGGCTAAAATATTCAAAAATTAATTTAAAATCATAAAATTTTAAATAAATTAAATTAAAAATTGTCATACGGTGAGCTGTAAGGCATTTTTCGGCTTCAGCGAGAATCTTGGCAGACAAATCTTTATTTGTGATGTATTTTTGGACGAATTTGGCATAATTTTCCTTGTTAATTTTGCCATCAGCGTTGATCAAAGTCAAAGCCTTGGCTTTGCAGACAGCAGCACACTATAAAGATCATAAATTAATTTTAAAATTAATTACATATTAAAGTTTTGTATGATAAATATAAGTTTAAAATATAATTTTTGATAAAAAAAACTTACACCAAGTTTTGGTTTGATGTTCTTTTCAAAGTTCTCCATCATTTTGGTTTTTCTTTCCTTCATTTGTTCTGGAGTTGGTTTCTCACGTTTGCCATCTTTGTCTTTTTTCATATCACCACCGAATCCACCGAATTTTTGTTCTCCGAAAATTTTGGTATCGCAATCGGTGTTGATCTTCTTGATGGCATCGTCCAATTCAATTTTTTGGTCTCCACATTTGAGTTCAAAATGTCTGTGATGTTTTTTCCCATCTTTGGTGTCCTTGTTCCAGCCTGGTCCAGCCTAGAAATTATATCCTAAAATTAAAAATCGAAATTTTTTAGAAAATTTGAAAATATGGTTCTTACGAGGGCCAAAGCGAAGAGAGCACAGAAAACTATGAGAGTACGCATATTGAGTTTTGGATTTGGTTTTTTTGGATTGTATTGGAGATTTGAAAGTTGGAAGTTGACTTGATGATTTTTCAGAGAATTTGTCCGAGTTTTTATACAAAATTTAAGAGGAAATTGCCTAATTATGAGTACTTGATGTAAAATTATAAAACTAATTCAAGTGTTGAGAATAATATAGAAATCAATTTACATTTTTTAAGGACTTGGAATACACAAGAGCTCAATTTTGATACATTAGCTAAAGTATCCTATATATGTAATCTATATTACATTAAGCAAATTCAATAACTATTTACTTGGATATTTTCTGCTAATATGTTAAATCATCTATGAATCATTTTAAAATTGTAAATAATTCTTGAGCTAATTATTCAATAGTTTTTAAGTAGATTAAATGTCACGATCATGACCTTCAAAATATTACTCAAATAGTAGGGTACCTATACTGTAGTAGGGTATAGTATAGATACATACCTACCTACATAACTTTATTATAGGTTTTAATGACCAAATATAATAGTAACTTATTTTTTTAAATTTATTAAGTATACAAATGCAATATATACCTACACATCTGTACTATATCTTTAATCTTTTTTCATTCATTAGTAATAAGTATTTTTAATTAATTAGTGAGTTAAAACAGCCAAAATTTTTTAAAATAGTCTTTACAATTATTTTATAAAATATAACTTTTTAAAAAGATTTAATAAAATTTGAAATTTTTATCAGCTTTTAATAGGCATATATTCCATATCTAGATACTACTAGGTAAATATACTATTTCAAAATTCTTAGAAATTGAATTAATGAGAAGTACTCGTATAGGTAAGTAATATCTAAATAATTTATACTATTCCTAAGATAATAGGCAAGCAAATTATGTATTTCATTTCATATTTGAAAACCGCAATGAAATTAATAAGTTGAAATAAATTTGTATGCTTTTGTCGATTTTATATATATATAAATCTATAGATAAGTATACAAAACAAAATTTCAAAAAATTTTAAATTTTCAATTCAAATACCTAATAAATATAGGTAGGTATTCGTATTTATAATTTTTCTTTAGGTTGAATACCTTTTTTTTTGAGAAACCTCAAAAATATTTACCTTGCTTTAATAAATTATAAAATATATTATTAAAGGTGCCTTTTTAATCATTTATTAGCTCAATTTCAATTTTTTAAAAGTATTTAAATATTGCTATTTAAAAATTAAATAATTTCAAAAAAATGAAACTATCACTTTTTCTCGTTTGTTGTACATTTTTGACACTTACATTTGTTGATAATGCAGCTTCTCAAGGTATATGACTCTTTTTTATAGAAAATTATTCAAAATATAGTAAAAAATAACTTATAAATTCTAGAGAATACATTTCCCTGGGTCTATTCTGCTGGCCGTTTTCTATTTTTCAGAGTTCAAAGTAGTTGTGCAAGAAATGGCGTTTGTGAAAATATTTGTGCGACATTAGACCCATCGTATACTGCTCATTGTCAAAATATGAACCCACAATTTTGTGTCTGTAAAGCTTCATCAAATTTTTGAAATTTTAACATTAAAACTACACTAAAATTTTGTATATTTGTTAAATTTTCGTTTATTTCTATAAGGTTTTATTACGAGATGTTATCTTTTCAAAAATTAAAATAAAAAATGACAAAATTAGTCCAACAATATAGATATAAAAGCATTCACGAATTTTTGACAAATCTATGACTTTGAAATCATTTTTTTCTTCACATTTAGGCTCATTTGGGATATATCTTTTCCATTGTCGATCTCTAATCCCAACTTGGTCAAATTTTAGTAATCTATAAAGTTCAAAAATTAGTGTTTATCATTAGTAATTTTACACTAGAAGTAGATTAGGGATAGTTCAGGGTGATTTTGAAATTATAAGACAATTTTTGGTTGAATCAGTTTTATTTTGATCTGAAAATTGCTATTTGTACTTTAGAAATACCCAGAGGGTTTTTCAAATAAATTTTGAATAAAAATAAAAATAAAAAAAATTACCCAAAAACAGGCTTTCAAAATTACAAAAATGTTTCCAAACTATTCCTAATCTATCCTTACTGATATACTTATAACTTATATGCATTATACTGTATACTGCATACCCATAATTAATGGCAGGTAAATAAGTTGAATTTTTATAAGCAAACCAAGACCATGGATAATTTATACCAGCAAATGAAAATTTTGCAAAGGAACATGGAACTACATGTATAAAATATTACTTAATAATTTTAACTATGAATCAAATTATTTATTACCTTTATCAAAATGATTTTGTATTATAAAAAATACAGTTTCCTGATCAATAATATAGGCATTTCTACCATTTATAACTTGTCCAATAGATTTTTCAAAACTTTCAAAAACGAATTTGGATTTTGAAGCTTTTGCTAAAAGTATTTTCATAATCGGTATATATTCAGATAGTTTCTAAAAAAAGGATAACCAATATTCCAAAATTAAGTCAAAAATTGTAAATTTTACCTCGGCGATATACTGTATAACTGAATCAGTATTATAGCCAACTAATAACAATGAGTCAAAGAAAATATTTAAATTTTTGGAAATTTTTTCAAAATTACAATCTACCTTCAAGAAAAATGTCATATTTTGATCTGGCTAGTGATTCCAGGGAATTAATCGAGTACTTTTTTACAGCTAAAATTGAATAGAAATTTCCAGAATATGAGGCTACAAAAAATATAGTTGCAATTCCACAAATCCAAATAATCAAATTAGGTGCGAAAAATTTGAATTTTTGATCGGTATCTTAAAAAAGCCTTACGATTAGATTGCTTGATTCATAAAATATATGCTAGATAATATTACCTTTTTGAAGTAAAATAGCAATTGAATGAAAAGATACTTTAGATATCAAAGTTTTTTCGAACCGACTAGCAAATATTAAGGCAAGACTTATCAATAAAAATAAAAACAGGATTGCAAACCACAATTCTTTTTCAAATGGATCAAATAAGATACTTTCTGAAGTTGACTCAAATTCGTGATTTAAAAATACTGCAAGCCTTTAGTACAAAAATTATTAAATAAAAATTTCAAATTTTAATATTTTATAAAAAATTACTTGGATTTCCCAGTAACAAATGTGGGACTCACAATTTTTGCTTTCCATTCAAGTAGACCTACAAAAATGTCAAGTATTGCAAAAAAAAATATACTATGTATGATTAGATTTTTATGCCATTTTTTGAAAAATCAAGCATTTTAAGTTTTATGTAATTATGTAAATTAACAAATCTAGGATTTTTCAG